>JAVJIF010014721.1:0-127187 GCA_038442645.1 Agave tequilana
TTGGATGCGCCTGAATTACGGTGACATGAGATGAAGGTATATAGATGAGGTTTCCTTATTTGGATTATCCCTCGAGGTACTAGTCTCATGAGGCCGTAACCTAAGCTTATACAATGCCTTTCGTTTATAACATGTCGTACTTCCTTTACTCGCTGGCTGATTATTCATGATATTGTACCAACTCTCATACTCTTATTTCTTATGCCGCTCGGCTGTAACCTGATCACTTGTTTGGGAGGTCCTGACTCCTTTGAATTTGTATGTTCAGGTTCCGGACCTTGGATTGAGGTGGAGCCTTCTGTTGAAGATCAAGCTTCCTTTCCGAGCAGGCTGACTAGTCTCGGTTTCTATTGTGCCAGACTTTCCTTTTTAGCTCGCGGGACCTTCCTTCAGCTCGTGAGCATCTTGTAATCATATTGTAAATCGTACTTTTGTGCTTGGCTGTGATATATGTGCATGTGATATGTAATAGTATGTCACATCCTGTGATACCTTGTACATTGTACTTCTTATGTTGGCATATGAATGGACGCTACGTTGTCGTACTCTGATTCTTGCTTGTACTGATGCTTAGCGTATATACGTGAGGGTACTTCTGACCTGCGTATGTACGTCGCAGTGACGTCCCGGTAACCCGTGGGATCGGGGCGTTACAGGTTGGTATCAGAGCCTAGGCTCTCACACCTATAGTACAATCAAGCAGCAAATGGAATTTGCCATTGCCAACTACAATGTACAAAGTTATCTAGTCCTTCTTGATTCCTTTCCTTGTGTCCTAAAATCCTTCCATCTTTCCAGTTTCCAGTCTCCTTTTTTACCAACATAAGTATGGATAGAAGGACGGGTCGTAACAACTCCGGGCAAGCATCAAATGGACCCGCGGGGAGAGATGTTGAGATTCTAAGGGTTATCCAGACTATGATGGAGAATCAGCAACAGCAGACGGAACTCCTTCGGCAAGTTAGCAACTCCTAAGGAACAAAGACCGGGGAACGTATCAGACTTTAGGCGGTCAACCGGCGTTATTCACGGGAGGAGAGAAACCACTAGATGCTGAACAATGGCTGATTGACACAAACCACAGATCTGTTGAACGCAGCCCGGTCCCAAAAGAAAATCAAGTGGAGGTCGCCAAGATTCAACTAAAGGATGTAGCCAGGACCTGGTGGCTAGCTGAAGAAGCGAGACTGAGAAACCTGTCACTTGGGACCAGTTTTCCTCAAGCTTCTATAGTAGATTTTTCCCTGCCACAGCTCAGAAAAATGGAAGAACAGTTCATCCGACATCAACAATGGAACCGTCTGTGGATGAGTATGCCGCTGAGTTCTTGAGGCTGAGCCGCTTTGCTCCATATATGGTGGCTGATGAGGAAATGGGCGAGTAGGTTCCAACAGGGTTTACAGATGGACATTCAAATCCTCTTAATGCCCCAACAGCTGAAAACTTATCCCAAGTCCTCACCATAGCTCGGGAGGTGGAGCGAGGACTGGAGAAAGGGAAATCTAACATGATAAGGAATCAGACCATGAAGAGGCATTTCCACAAACAGGGAGAGGAGGTCCATTCAGAACAGCAAGGATCCCCAACCATGAGACGACCATTTCGACCAGCCCCCTTTCCAGTACCCAACCATTTTCTTTTTGTAGCTATTGCCAGAAACCAGGTCACTCTCGACAAAATTGCCGTAGGGCAATGGGTTATGCCTGTATGTGGTTCCTGTGATCATTCAATAGAAGTCTGTCCCACAAAAGAATGGGAATGGTCAACCAAGCATTGCCAGCACTTCCAGGGCCAGATGGACAGAGGAACCAGGGACCAATGGTTAGGAGGGCCCTTCCCCTCCCCCACTACAAGATATCCGCCCAGTCCAGAGGGAGTCAGAACTGCAGCGGGTCGTGGAAGAGGACGAGCCTACAACTTGACAGCGGAAGAGGCCCAAACTTCTGGAGAAGTGGTAACAGGTAAGATTATGGTGCACTCTAAATCTGTCTTAGCCCTCTTTGATTCTGGCGCTTCTCATTGCTACATATCAATAGTTTCATTGCTTTGAACTCTATGCCTGTTGAATATTTAAACCACCAGTGGGAGATAAGTACCGGTAACGGGTAGTCATCTCTAATAGAGTTTGTGTAAATTGTCCGGTGGAACTGTGTGACAGGACATTAACAGTGGATATGCTCGTAACTAGATACTAAAGGGTACGACGTAATCTTAGGCATGACTTGGCTCAGTAAATACCATGCAGTCATTGATTGTCGAAACAAGAAAGTTATTTTCAGAATACCACTTCAGCCTGAATTCCAATTTGAAGGAGAACACAAACCTACCAAGGAAAAAGCACAGATGACTGCTGGTGAGATCCAGAAGAAGAGAGTACCAATTTGGAATGAGTTTCCAGAAGTATTTAAGGAAATCTCGGGGCTTCCACCTGACAGAACGATTGAGTTCTCCATTGATACCCTTCCAGGCACAGTTCCGATATCCAAAGCTCCATACAGAATGGACCCACTGAGTTAGAAATTCTAAAGAAGCAGCTACAAGAATATTCTGACAAGGATTGATTAGACCAAGTGCTTCACCATGGGGAGCTCCAGTGCTCTTAGCAAACAAAAAGGACGGTGGTAAGCGGTTGTGTATAGACTACAGAGAGTTAAACAAGGTTACCATCAAGAACAAGTACCCCTTACCAAGAATTGATGATCTGTTTGATCAGCTTCATGGAGCTCGAGTATTTTCAAAGTTGGATTTGCAATCAGGTTATCATCAGCTAAAGGTAAGAAAGAAGACGTTCCAAAGACAGCGTTCAGAACTCGTTATGGCCATTATGAGTTTCTAGTTATGCCCTTCGGAGTCACCAATGCCCCTGCAGTTTTCATGGATTTGATGAACAGAGTGTTCTCATCATATTTGGATCAGTTTGTGGTTGTTTTTTATAGATGACATCTTGATCTATTCGAAGAACGACAGAGAGCATGCAGACCACTTGAGAATAGTGTTACAGACTCTCCAACAGGAACAACTTCATGCTAAGCAAAGCAAATGTGATTTCTGGTTAAATAGTGGGCCTTCCTTGGACACATAATTTCAGAAGAAGGAATTTCAGTAGACCCTAGTAAAATTCAGGCAGTAAAGGACTGGCCAATTCTAAGGACAGTAACAGAAATTAAGAGTTTTATTGGATTAGCCGATATATAGGCGCTTTGTCCAGGATTTTCTAAGATTGCAGCCCCGTTAACGAAGCTCACCCGAAAGGAGAAAAATATATGGACGGAGGAATGTACCGCAGCATTTGAACAATTAAAGGAAAGACTCATTACAGCTCCAGTCTTGAGGACTCCCTCAGGAAGAGGAGGGATGGTTATATACAGTGATGCATCCGGAAAAGGCCTGGGGTGTGTATTAATGCAACATGATCATGTCATAGCGTATGCATCCAGGCAACTGAAACCACATGAGAGAAATTACCCAACTCATGACTTAGAGCTGGCAGCTGTAATATTCGCATTGAAGATCTGAGACATTATCTTCTGGGAGACAAGGTGCTAATCTACACTGATCACAAGAGTCTAAAGTATATTTTCACGCAGAAAGAATTAAACATGAGGCAGAGACGGTGGCTTGATTAATGGCAGATTATGATATAGATTTACAGTATCATCCAGGCAGAGTCAATACAGTACCAGATGCATTGAGCAGGAAGCCAGAGAATAAAATGCTAGTACAACTTCGCACAGAAGGAGTTGATTCAGGATATCATAAAATTGGACTTAATGATAGTACAAGGAATTGATAAAACGGGACAGTTGATGACCTTTCAGATTCAATCAACCCTGATGGATGAGATTAAAGAAGCTCAAAAAGAAGACCCCAGATTGCAGAAATTCAGAGCTCAAATAGAAGCTGGATTGAGAACTGACTCCGTATTCATTCAGACAACGCATTATATTTTGGTAACAAATTTGTGTCCCCCAAGGAGAATCCGACAGAAAATTTTGGCAGAGGCACATAGTTCGGCCTATTCCATACACCCGGAGGAAATAAATGTATCAAGACTTGAAACAGAAGTTCTGGTGGAATGCCATGAAAAGGGAGATACCCAGCATGTGGCCAAGTGCTTAGTTTGTCAGCAGGTAAAGATAGAACACCAGAGAATAGCTGGACTTCTTCAGCCCTTGCCAATACCCGAGTGGAAGTGGGAACATATCACCATGGATTTTGTCACAGCACTACCTCGCAGTCCTAAGGGTAATAATGCAGTATGGGTAATCATTGACCGCCTCACAAAAGCGGCTCACTTCCAACCTTTCAGAGTAGGTCAGTCAACAGAAGTTCTTGCAGAAAAATATATGAAGAAATTGTTCGTCTACATGGAGTTCCAGTTAGTATCGTGTCAGATAGAGACACGAGATTCCGATCACATTTCTGGGAAAGTCTCCAAGAAAATTTTAGGAACTCGTCTGAAATCAGTACTTCATATCACCCCCAGACAGACGGACAATCTGAACGGACTATCCAGATCCTTGAAGACATGTTACGAGCCTGCATGATAGAATTTAGAGGGTCATGGGAAGACTATCTTCATTTGGTAGATTCTCTTATAATAACAGCTATCAGGCTAGTATCAAATGGCCCCATTTGAGGCATTGTATGGCAGGAAATGCAGGTCACCGATATGTTGGGACGAAGTCGGCGAAAGAAGACTTATGGACCAGACATTCTAGTTCAGACAACAAACAAGTCCGAATTATCAGAGATCATCTCCGGGCAGCACAGAGCCGACAAAAGAGTTGGGCAGACACAAACAGAAGGCATTGGAATTCAGAACCGGTGAGCATGTATTTTTAAAGATATCACCCACCAAAGGGTAATATCCGGTTCGGTACTCGTGGAAACTTAGTCCGAGATACATCGGCCCATTCGAAATTTTGGATCGTGTGGGAGATGTGTCTTACCATTGGCATTACCTCCATCTTTAGAAGGAGTACACAATGTATTCCACGTATCACAGTTGAGGAGGTATGTCAAGGATGAGAGTCACATTCTAGATCACTCCGAACTGGAACTACAGTCAGATCTGTCTTATAAAGAGCACCGATGGCCATCCTGGACAAAAGTATCAAAACATTGAAGAATAAGGCAATACCATTAGTATTGGTTTCTTGGAATAGCATGTGCCAGGAGAAGCCACATGGGAACGGGAGGACGTTATTCGTGAGCGTTACCCTCAACTATTTCAACTTAGTTGGTAAAAACCCTTTCTTCCTATTCTCTCTACCGTCATCTTCCCCTTCCTGAAATTTCGAGGACGAAATTTTTTTGTAAGGTGGATAGATTGTAACACCCCATCCTCGGTATACGTGCACAGTTACGTATCCTGATTTTTGGTGCATTTTATTATTATTTTTTTGTTTTATTTTATTTTATTTTCTGCTATTTAAATACTTACTCATATAGCAGTACTGCATGATTTGATCTGTTTGGTATTCAGATTTGACTAATTTTAGTTTCAAATATTATTTTTTAATATCCTAGATTTTTCATAATTTTCTGGAATTTTTCGGATTAAATTGTAAATCTTCAAACCGGTGTCGGCCAGTATCACTGGTTGATTCCAGAAATTTTAATTCACAATTGGAATCAAATTTTGGATTCCATTTTCATATTCCTTCTTAAAATTATATTTTCTTCTTTCAGGCATTTTCCTGGGATTTTTTCAGATTTTATCAAAAATCCAGCCTACCCGGTAGACACCGTTCACAGTAGATTCCAAGATTTTTATTTGAAAATGGAATTAAATTTCTGAAAACCGATTTCACCAAAAATCTTTATATAATATTTATTATTTTTGAGAATTTTTTGGAAACTTTTTGAGATACTTCAATTTTGGACTTTCCCGGTTTTTCGGTGTTTTTCCCAGATACCGGGAATTTATCCATATATTCCACTTTTCTCTTTTCCTATTTTCTCTCTCCTTCCTCAAACGCGAGTTTTACCAACTGGACTCAGCAATTAATGCGGAGATCCTCCCCTTGCTGCATTAAATGCTTATGGGCCAATTCAACTCAAGTCCAATCACCATACCTTTTTGTCTCTTCTTTAAACGCGAATTTGTATTTTTCTCCTTTTTGAACGCAGCAGAATCTCCGCGTCCAGCTCTTAGCCCAGACGCGGGCCTCATTTGAATGGAGACGCAGCCTCCATTCTTGCGTTTCCTTGATTTTGAATGGAGGCCATGTTAGTAATAAATAATACTTTACCCTATATAAATAGTCACATGCACTCCCCCTTCTCTCTCTTTCATTATTCTCCTCCCATCTTCCATTTCCAGCAAGCTTCAACAGCAAGCGCAGCAGCCCAAGCACTTGCCGGCCATCACAACCCCCTTCTCCTTTTTTTTTCCAACACCAAACTCCACCAACTCTTCCACCTTCTTCCCCTCCATCTCCTCCTCCATTTCCACCAACAACACCATCTTCTTCAACCTCTTTCACCAAGAAAACCTCAGGAACCCATCTTCTCCACCAACTTCACCACCATCTCCACCACCACCTGCACCACCGTAGCCACCACCAAGCATACCATCTTCACCTCCTCGACAACCTCTTTCCGGCGGACTATAGATTCGTCCCCCTTACATCGTTTGCAAAATCTCATTTTGTCAAGTTGAGCTAGACTTGCACCTTCAACCTCTTTCCTTCTCTTGTGAAGACCGGCCACTCCTTTTGGATTGGGGCTGCGTTCTTCTCTGTTGGCAAGACTCTGGGCCGGTACCCTCCTTTTGGATTGGGGCCGAGCTTTATCACCGTAGATTTTCCGGTAATCGTTCGCGATTATTCTGGTAATCGTTTTGGTAACAAACTTGGCAAAGAACTCATCTTCCTCACTTGGCATTTCTTACAGGACGTCGGACGCATTTTAGGCGAGTAACTCTACTCGCCAAGACTTGGATACTATTTTCATACTTGTAATTTTATCAATAACGCAACCCTCAAAAGTCAGGTTCTGCTCTCTTTTTGCACTCTGTTTCGACTTGACCCAGTCATTAGTCGACTTGAACCCTTTATTAGTCGACTACCCCCTTATCCCAAGTCGACTAACTCATTGAAACGCAACCTTACTTCTGAAACGCGACTTCATTAGTCGACTACCCATTTCTCCCTAGTCGACTAACTCTTTCCTGAAGACGCGGTCTTGTGAGACGCGGTCTTGTGAGACGCGGCCTTGTGAGACGCGATCTTGTGAGACGCGGCCTTGTGAGACGCAGTCTTGTGAACGCAGCCTCATTAGTCGACTAACCCTTTTTTCTAGTCGACTAACTTTTCTCCTGAAGACGCGACTCTTTGAAACGCGACCCTATTAGTCGACTTGGCCTTCCCCTATAGTCGACTAACTCCTCTATAAGTCGACTACTTGCCTCTCCCTAGTCGACTAACTTTGGCTATTTGCTGTGGTTAATCACTTTCTTGGAATGAACCTTATACTCGAGACATGTTTATATATTGTTATTTCATGGCATGTTACTTGACAAATATCACCCCTTTGTCATGCTATCTCTTGACACCAGGCATGACACACATGACTCTCATAATTATCACGATAACGGGAATGATAACCGGACTTTATGATTTACCAATTTGATTTACATGATAGTACAAATTGATACTCCTATTTTTACAATATTCCTGACTTGCTCCTGTTCATTCCCGAAACCTGATAATTATCTAAAGAATTCATAAAATAAGACAACTTGCATCGGGTCGGGGGAAATACGCGGCTATCAATATATGTTCGTGTTTACAGTGGTATTAGGTATGTTGTGCAACTAAATTTCCGGTCTGACCTGTGGGCCTCCAGGCGACCGAGGGGAGTGCTGGCTCCCTCCTTCCTGGTACCATCATGATAAGGGCATACATAAGTCCCTCCTGTTAGCCTTGCGGCTGGTTCCGTTACCAAGCAACGGAACATCCTGGGCCGTGGTCCCGGTATGTACGGGACCCACTGTAAACATAGTTCGTTGATACCCCCGCTGGTTTCCAATAACAACCTTGCTTTACTTGGATATGGATCTATGTGTGCTGGGACGCTAGTTCACATAGCTAGATATCAGGGTAAGACGAGTAACAATAATAATAAAGACGTTAACTGTGGGTGTTGGATGCGCCTGGATTACGGTGACATGAGATGAAGTATATAGATGAGGGTTTCCTTGTTTGGATTATTCCCTCGAGGTACTAGTCTCATGAGGCGTACCTAAGCTTATACAATGCCTTTCGTTTATAACATGTCGTACTTCCTTTACTCGCTGGCTGATTATTCATGATATTGTACCAACTCTCATACTCTTATTTCTTATACCGCTCGGCTGTAACCTGATCACTTGTTTGGGAGGTCCTGACTCCCTTGAATTTGTATGTTCAGGTTCGGACCTTGGATTGAGGTGGAGCCTTCTGTGGAAGATCAAGCTTTCCTTTCCGAGCAGGCTGACTAGTCTCGGTTTCTGTTGTGCCAGACTTTCTTTTTAGCTCGCGGGACCTTCCTTCAGCTCGTGAGCATCTTGTAATCATATTGTAAATCGTACTTTTGTGCTTGGCTGTGATATATGATGCATGTGATATGTAATAGTATGTCACATCCTGTGATAACCTTGTACACTGTACTTCTTATGTTGGCATATGAATGGACGCTACGTTTGTCGTACTCTGATTCTTTCTTGTACTGATGCTTAGCGTATATACGTGAGGGTACTTCTGACCTGCGTATGTACGTCGCAGTGACGTCCCGGTACCCGTGGGATCGGGGCGTTACAAAAGCTCTTTAGACGTCGACCGCCCGGTCGACCAGCCCTCAAGCCAAATAGCTGTGCATGTTTATTCACATCGGTTGACCGGAGCGGCGGCCGACTTCTGTCTCGGTGGACCGTCCAGTCGACCGGCAGAAGACTAGGTCAAACAATTATTGAGATTAACTTAGGTATTTTAACTTCCATAAAATCCTATAAAATCACATAATTCAACAAAAATAAGTTCTTATAAGATATTTGAATACTAAACATGTATGACTAAAAAATCAACACATATTATAAATTTTTGAACCATTTTTGTGATATTGAAATTTGGCTTAAATACAAATCTGTATTTTTCAAAACTTGAATTTTTTAAATGGAAAATCGTTTTCTCCAAAACTCAATTTGATACCAAAATAAAATATTCAAACAATTTAAAGCATATTGTATACGGATAGAATCCAATATACATGTAAGATATATATCTACATTTTTGATATGAAATCTAAAACCGGTTAAATCGGAAACCAAAACTAATAACTTGTGTGTGTGAACTTGAGCATATCAACATTATCTAATTTTTACACAAGATCTAAAAATCTAAACTAAATACAAACCAAAGTCTTCTTGTCTCCAAGCCGACTCGATCCAAACGCGATCTAACGAGTTTGACTCCACCGAGTGCTAGATGCGATCTTGACGCTTGAGCTCTTGAATCTACATGTATTAGCTTCAAAACTCTTTTTTGAAGCTAATCACCTACTAAGATCTTGATCAAATATCTGAAATTAATTAAATACAAAATCATTAGTAAACTATAACTACATGAGTTAATCATCATCAAAACTAGAATGATGGGCCTCTGGGCTAACAATTTTTTCCTTTTTGATGATGACAAAACTCATGGAGTTATATATGCATGGATTAAAGTTAAGCTTCATAGAAGCTCCCCCTAAACTCATGCATAGCAATAAACATAAAGATATTCAATGAAATGCATAAGCCAACAAGACATATATGCATAAATGAGGAAATAAGCATAAATAAACTCTCCAAATACTTCTCTCCTTTTTGCATAAATACTTCTCCCCTTTTTGTACAAACAAAACATATATGCTTTAAACAAGAAAATAAACATGCATATATAAACTCCCAAAATCCTTCTCCCCCTTTTGGTCAAATCATCAACAAAGGGGCGAAAACAAATCAAACTATAAAGATATATATGCGTATACATTCATGAAAAAGAGAGACGTAAAGTTAACTCCCCTTGTATACATGCAATACATGAAAAGAGATGACTAAACTCTAAGCACATAAAGCATAATATATAATGTATAAAAGGAGATATGAATCTCCCCCTACATATGTGTAAGACATAGAGAAGAGAGGTCAAACTTTTCAATATGAGATACACTCAACATTAATCTATATATAGAGAAGATGTTAAACTTTCCTTACATATAAGCAATACATATCAAAACAATACCAATTAAAAAATATACCAATTTATGATAAAGTTATATATATTGAAACATTATGATACCAATTGAAAATAAACAAAATTTTTAAGACGCCAAAAGATACGAATTGAAAATATCTTGTAAATTTTTGATACCAATAGAAAATTAAACATTATACGTTTTTGATACCAATTGAAATATATATTGTAAATTTTGATACCAATTGAAAGTAAAAACCAATTGAAAATACAAACCATAATTTTAGGTAAATACAACTCATTTTACAATAAGGATACCAAATTTAGAATAATATCAAATTAAGAATATTGATACCAATATTGAAAACGTTAGCATATCCAAAATAAAGTATTTTTCATTATAAAGAGTGAGAGTAAGATACCAATTGAAAATAAAATCGATTGTAAGATAAAACACGAATATTTCTTCCCATTTATGAAATACTAATAAAAATAATGCATAAGCTTGTATAAAATACCTATTGAAAAATAATTGACATTAAGGACTAAATCAAGTTTAGCATAAACATAATTTGTTCTTTAAGATGTAAAGATATTGTAAGTACAATCAAATCAAATATATATGTATGACAATGTAAATACCAATTAAAATTGATACTATTTGAAGTTTGAAGCATACATATATAGGAAAACACAAATATGAGTATACAAACATAAAAATATCAATTGTGATACCAATTGAAAATATAATGAGGATCAAGTGTATAACTCATACCTACTACCCTATTCATGCACATGTTTAAAAAATTTCAATTTAGAGTATACAAGGCATGGTCTTCCATCCAACCACCCTTAGAAGGTAGGGGTTTTCAAAGATGGGATTTGAAAATAATTTTAACATATTTGAAAAACTCTACCAAAATGAAGAATAACGCAATTAGTTTATGATAATCTTGTAAACTAGCACGAAATCCTTCAAGTAAGGAAAAACATGAATGAATTCATGAAAACATGACAATCACACGATCATCGACACTCAAATAGCAATAAAGCTCATATATTCTCACTAAAATGAATCTGAGTAAACATCAACAATAGAGTGTAAAAAGTCATGTAATCAATAAAATCTTGGAATAAGACATTTAAGCTCAATGAAATTCCTTTTCACAAAAACATGAAAGTCATCAAAACTACATAGGCTTCAAGGTATATGTATGTTTGGTTAAAACTGAAAGTATACATACATATCCCAAACACAAATAAGTCCATAATAGAATTTGCATGAAAAGCAAGTGACTTAAGGATATACATGTATATCTAAAGTTTTAAACAAAGTTAACATATACATGAAACTAAATACATTTTCATGAAAACATGTCCAAAATAAAGAATACAAGTTACAATGTAATAATCATCAAAACTAGGCTACACTAGTACATGTAATGGGTACAAATGAGCAACTAAGCACAAACATATAAGAATCAAATATGGCTCATTAGTTGTACAAGTATACACACAAGTTTTAATAAGAATTACACATAAACAAGTAATCAAAACATGAAATGTAAAACCAAACCATAAACCAATATGATCATTATATAAATACATATGTTTTTTGATCTAGGATATGCACAATAGCTAAACTAGAGTGAGAACACAAAATATGAATCCATATGAATATGGCTGTATCTCAAATACTACATATGGATATCACAAGTCTAATTATCATTGCATTAATATAAAAATCATGAGAAACTAAAACATGCTAAAAATCAATAATGAAAGCATGTAAACTGAATGGGAGTTAGAGACAGTTACCAAAGCCATTAGGGCTAATCTCTAAATCTTCAAACCATGGTGGTCCTCCCACCAAACTCCCCTTGAAAGATGCATCCAAAATTGTCACCATTTAGTTCAGAACGCATCCACTATCAAGGCACCAATGCCCTCACGTCAAGTGAGAGCCCACACCTACATCAAATATAATAGGGGTGGGTGGATTTTGGTACCCATACCTTATTGGGTTCATGGGGGTTAGCACCTTACCTAACCCAAACAAACTTGTTTGCAAAATTTGAATCATTTAATCTATCATAACAAAATTTTGCAAGGTGGCCCTTACGTCCACAATGTGTACAAGTATACACACGAGCATACATAGTGTTATGTGTATGAATGTGAGAAGCGTATGTATGCCGTATATGGTATGCACGAATATGTGGTGCATGTTTCTTGCAAAACATGGATTCTAATTTCTTGTGATCCATAGCACATTAACTCAAACTGGAATCCAAACAATCAACACTTCAACACACATATCATTTTTAATACTTGAAGACAAAGTGGAGCATGCAACACTAGATGATGAAGTTATAGTAGCATGGCAAACATGTGAAGTAAAATTATTTTTCAAAGATTTATTTTTATTTGAAATCAAATCTAATTCTTTTGAAATAGAAATAATTTTGTTTTTAAAGAGTCATTTTCTTTTAAAACAATATCAAGTTTTGAAGATAGAACCTCATTTTTCTTCAAAACTTCATCAAATTACTTTTACTTTTTAAAATTTTATTTCATTAGAGCAAGGTCAAGTTGGGATTTCAATAAGTCCCTTTCAATTAAAATCTCATCCCTTTCTTGCAAAACAATATTAAGTTTAGAAAACTAATTTTATTTTCTTCTTTTAATGCAAAACTTTTCTTTTTCAAAAGTTTATATTTTTCTAATAAGTTTTTACAAATAATAGATAGTTTTTCATTTAAAACATCAACATCCATATAGTCATCACCGGAAGAACTAGCACTATCATCTAGTTGAGTATCTGAGTTTACCTCAGGGGAATCATCCCCTTGGACCATGTAGCAAGGTTGGGCGGACTCTTCTCCACTAGATTTCTCCTCCACATATTTCTTCATTTGAAGCTTGCGAGAGGTCAAAGCGTTCCACACTGCAAAAGCGAAATCACAATGAGAAACTATAGACAATTATTCTTTGCTTAGAATGCATCTAAGTTCCTCTAGGGCTTGTGCATTGGCCTCTATATGTTTGTCATTACCAAGAGAGGGTTCCTTAGTAGAGGGAAGGTATACATGCATTCTTAGGGTTTTGAGATACATACTCATCCTAAGTTTTCATATATCGATGTTAGAGACATCAAATATGGGAGGTGCAAGATAATCCATGAGTGTGTGTGTAAAACAGGTATGTGTGCAAATTCAAATACTAGATTAGCAAACTATGATCTCACTCCTAGATGGTTAAACCTAATATCAGGAGCGTAGGCTCTGAAATCAATTGAAAATACACTTAGAGGGGGTGAATAGGTGTATGGCTAATGTAGTGACAAATGATGCAGAATTAAAAACTAATTGTAAGCACACTAAGTGTAACCAAATAGTGTAGCCGAATTCCCCGTGAAGGGCTCTGGACTATCTCCTCTAAATTCCCCTAAATAAGAGTTGAGGTGCTATATGAAGCTCTCTTGGTTCAACACTAGTGAGGCACACACAAAAAATACCAAGCATATATATGATATGAATATGATGTAATGCAAGATATAAAAGAGAGAGAGTTAAGAGATAGTGGATCAATCGCAAACACAAAGATCTGTTTCGAGGTTCGAGCCACTGCTCTACGTTCCCGCCTTCACACAGAAGGATTTTCACTAATGCTCCACACAGGACTTCCCACACAGGGAACCTCTACTGAGGATTTGGGTAATACAAACTTAGAGTACACAACTCCTCTCTCAAACAACAATAACCTCTACACAAGAGGCAAGGCATTAAGCCATACAAGATCAACCTCTCAATAGAGGGATAGGCACAAAGCCAAAACAACTCCTCAATCACCTCTACACTTAAAGGGATACCAACAAACATAATACCTCTACACTTAGAGGGATATCCAAAGTAAAGAAAGATTACAACTCTTAGTGATCACAAAGATTACAAACAACTTTGGTGATCACAAAGACCACAAACCAATTTTTCTACAAAAACAAGATTCTATAGATAGGATAGATATGATAGCTCAAGTATGAGAAAATAAAGAGTTTGAAAATTAAATCACAAAGAAAAACTCTTGGGAAAAACTCAAGATAGAAATATAAATGAAAATCAAAATCAATTCCCAAAGACTCTCTTTTCTTTGATTTTTTCAACCCTTTAAAAAAATAAAGATAAAATCTTTTATCACAAAAACTTTTAAAAACTTGTTGTTAAATACTTGTAAATGTGGGAAAAATTGCTCTCTAAAAACTTATAAAAACAGCCCAAAGGGATGGGTATTTATAACCATTCTAAAAATTATCCGTTGGGCCAAATCAGCAGCTAAGGCTGTTGTCAGTCGATGCCCAGTCAAATGACCAAAGGTTAGCTTTTCGACCATTGTGCCATCGGTCGACCGCCCGGTCGAGCAAGGCTGTATCCAGAGAGTAGTGCTCTCTGGCCGGTCGACTGCCTGGTTGACCGGGGCCAGATCCAGTCTCTAGACAGTCGACCGGCCCTCAAGCCAAATAGCTGTGCCCGTTTGTGCACATTGATCACCGGAGCTGTCGGCTGATTTCTGTTTCGGTCGACTGTCCGATCGACTGGCAGAAGGCCAGGTCAAACAATTATAGGGATAACAGCTTAGGTATTTTAACTTCCATAAAATCACATAAATTTCACAAAAATAAGTTTTTGTAAGTTCTTTGAGTACCAAACATGTGTGACTAAAAATCAACACATATTACAAACTATTTGAACCATTTTTTGATATTGAAATTTGGCTTAAACATAAAATCTATATTTTCTAAAACTTGAATTTTGGAAATGGAAAATCGTTTTCTCCAAAACTTATATGGACATAAAAACTGAAACAAATTTGAAGCATATTGTATATGGATAGAATCCAATATACATGTAAGATATATATCAAAGTTATCGATATGAAATTTAAAACTGGTTAAACCGAAACCAAAACCAATAACTTGTATGTGAATTTGAGCATATCAACACTATCTAATCTTTACACAAGATCTAAACAATCTAAACTAAACACAAACCAAAGTCTTCTTGTCTCCAAGCCGACTCGATCCAAACGCGATCCAACCGAGTGCTAGATGTGATCTTTACGCTCAAACTCTTGAATCTACATGTATTAGCTACAAAACTCCTTTGTTGAAGCTAATCACTTATTAAGATCTTGATTAAATATCTAAAACTAATTAAACACAAGATCATTAGTAAACTATAGCTACATGAGTTAATCATCATGAAAACTAGAGTGATGGGCCTCTGAGCCAACAAACTAAAGTGTATGAATAGGGAAAAATGGGAACAAAGGGCGTGCCCTTTGGGCACTTGGAGTTTTCGCGCGCGATTGGGGCAAACCATGCCCACACACGCGCGCGATGTCTCCGTTCGCCCGGCTCGGTGCCATCGCCAGGGCCGAGGTCGGGGCCGGGGCCGAGGCTCCTGCTTGGGTCCGGGCGTGGGCGTGGATGTGGACGTGGGATCCAACCCGGCCCGGTTCCTTTTGAACCGGGCTACACGGGTTTGGTGTACAAGCGGGTCTCAACCCACTCCGCTACCCGCCCTGTGCGCTGCAACAGTTGGAATGTACCGCTGTAGCGATTCCTACTAGAACAGTTGCAACAGTTCAGATAGGAACCATCGCAACTATCCTTGGACAGTTCTACTCTCCAACGGATTCTCAGGAGCCCTATAAATAGCGCTCCTCTTCGTGAATTATATACACAGCAAACAAAAGTTCTTTCTCTTCCTCTTACAGAGATCAGAACTGAAAAGAGTTTCAGTCTGAAAGTCAGATTTTTGTGAAAAAAAATCTGAAAAAAAGATTCATTCTAAAAGAAGGCTTAGAAAATTCAAGAGATTCTTAAACAAAATTGTTGTCTAAATCTCTACTTCCTAAGACATTAATTCTTCTCTCCCTCTTTTCTCTACAGTGGATAATCCTCCAAAGTTTAAGGCAAATATTCTCTATGAAATTTGTCTTCGTCTTGCTGCATTAAAATCCTGTGAAGGTACTGATTAACTACGGTTCGATCGTATGGTGATTTGGTAGCACTATCCAAATACTGTAAAGGAGTGGTATATCTTGGGAGACCAGCGTCCAATAACCCGTTAGCACTGAAGTGGGAACGTAATTATCTTAAGGAGATTCGTTACATGCATACCT
This sequence comes from Agave tequilana, assembly GCA_038442645.1. Taxonomy (NCBI): domain Eukaryota; kingdom Viridiplantae; phylum Streptophyta; class Magnoliopsida; order Asparagales; family Asparagaceae; genus Agave; species Agave tequilana. The sequence continues at coordinate 16,407 of JAVJIF010014721.1, forward strand.
CACTCCAATTGCTGTATAAATGAACTAATATTCTTTACACAGGGATTATACTGAAATATTTGTGCTCATAAATATTACAGTATATTAAGACTAAGTAATACTAGTCTAATTAGTGTTTAACCAAAGAAGGTAATTGAAAGGTGGTTCTATAATTAAGGAATGTTGAACGAAAAACCTCCCACCTGACATTCACCGACCTGACCAATTAGATCAGTGACATTGATTTGTGTCAGATCGATTCTTGCACCTAACAACAAGTGACTTGGCAAATTGCTTGTCTGATCAGTGTTCCATAAAGATTATCCATTAGTTCAGTCTACCCGTGCCATTATAATCTGTACCTCTATATTCTCAAGTACAAATCGGGTCTTTATTAGAGTGTTTTTGGTTGGTTGTAAAATTTTTGGGATAAAAGTGGTGGGGCCCACTCGAGCCATAGAAAAGCTGTTGGTCCCGAGATGATGCCAATTCTAGATCTAAAATATACGTCAACACTTAAACAAATATATTAGCGTTACAGAGATAAAAAAACTTGCAATAAAAGGAAATTAAATCTCAGAAAGTAAAACAAACGCAAACACGAGAGATTTATCCTGGTTCGGTCCTCGTGACCTACATCCAGTCCCCAAGCCACCCGCTTGAGATTTTCCTTTATCCTTTGATTTTGTACACCCAAAATCAACACCTTGCACACCACTTGACACCTTGCACACCACTTGACAAATCCTCTTTGCCAAATGTGTACAACTCTTCTTACAACCAAGAAGACCACAACACCTTGTACAAACTCTCTTCAACCCGAAGACGCTCTTGTATAATGCTCCTCTTTGAGTGATTATAAACTTTCCTATAAGCCTTGAATCTGTATGTGATCGTGGACAAGGGGCTATTATAGGTGGACTTTCAGAAATCTTCACAATAGAGTAGGAATTAGTGAAGAAACAGAAAGTGGAAACAAGTTTTCAGAAAACCAGAATTTTGAACAGAGTTTTGGTCAGAAAACTTTTGATTTAAATTGGTGTCTTTAACTTAAGATAACAACCCTATTTATAGCTGAACTCTATGGTTAGTTAGGGTAGTTATTAGGACAAATTTGAATATATAATTGTTGGTTAACGCTGGATAAAACACCAGAAAATAGAAACTACCATTAGTCGACTAGGGATAGGGGGTTAATCGATTAGGTTAGGTAATTTACACTGGGTTAGTCGACTAGTATTGGGACCAAGTCGACTAGGTCAAGTTGGAATCAAAAGACAAGTTTCTGGAAACTGAAACTAGTCGACCAGAACAATATATAAGTCGACTACATCAGGTTATAAGTTGACTATAAAGACTATAAAGTCGACTAACAGGGACAAACAGAGAGTGGTATGTTTGCAGGACAAATATTACTCAACTAGGGAAAATGTTAAGTCGACTAGACCATGTATAAGTCGACTACTAAAGGGTATAAGTCGACTAAGTTGGCTAAGGGTGTGTGTGTATATTCAAGTCTTTTAACATACTATTAACTATTACAATACACATCAATAGTAACTCTCTTTGGGAAGTCTTGATCATGTAGAACTCTTGAATAGGTTTGTAAGATAGAGCTCCATTGGAATGACTTCACAAATGTATCATCAAAAGTAAGTTCCAACATTCTCCCCCTTTTGATGATGACACTTTGTGTGCATGAATACTCCTCCTGCAGAAAGTATGTTAAATGTTCTCCCCCTACAGAAAATATGTTCTCCCCCTGTAGAAAAGGTTATAACATATATAGAAAAATATGTGTTCTCCCCTGCAAAAAATATATCATATCATATATATATGATAAATGTTCTGAAATATTTTTCTTATCAAACTTCTTATATGGTACCTGAAAGATAAGCATTAGAATGGTACCAATCATAATAAGATCAAAGCATTAACCTTTAGGAGACCAAACCCAATTTGAATTTGGTTTCCATCAGTTAGTATACACATAATTGCATGAATTACATATATCATGTATATATGATGCAATATAAGTATTTTTATCAACAATGCTTAAATTTTTAGGAATCCATATGAACTTGTTCTTAATTCTTTTGAAATAATATCAATATTTCTTTTCACAAAAGAATTATATGGATTACTATTTTTCAAAAAATTCAAGAGCATAATGATTATGTGACATCTTTTGATATGATAACAAATCATTTAACTTTTCTTTTCCTTGATTAAATTTAGTCACATTTTTTAAAATCTCTTCATATTTCATTTGAAAATTGATATGTCTTTATCTAAAACAGAAATTCTTTCATTTAAAGACATAATTTTTCTTTTCAATAAAATATTATTTTGTAACAAATTCTCATTATTTTTTTTTAATGATGATATCATTTTTCAAAAATCATCTTTTTGAGAATTTATAGAAGAAATTTGAGAAGCATAATAAGAATTTTCTTTGAAAAGATTTTCATTTTCCTTTATCAAAACTTTATTCTTTATCTTTTCATTCTTAAGATCATTGTATAGTTCTAGAAGTGCATCTAAAAGTTCAGTAAATTGTACCTCATGTTCTTCTAAAACCATGTAACAGATGTTGGCATGTTCAATGGTTTCTTCTTCATCAGAGGAAAAGGAATCATTATTTTCCCATGATGCTTGTTAGTCTTTCTTCTTTCTAAACTTTTTGCTCTTGAATTTACCTTTATTTTTAGCAGTGGGCAATCCTTCCTCATATGGCCTGTTTTATTACAATTAAAACATTTAAACTTACCATACTTCAAGAATCTTCTAAATTTTCTTGAAAGCATTGCCATCTCCTCTTTATCGTCACCGAATTCTCTGTGTCTAAGGATGCATGGAAGGCAAGTTCTTTCTTCTTTGAGAGAGATTGTCGTTCATCCTTCTTTCTGTCTTCGAGTAGCACTTCATATGCCATTAGATTACCAATAAGATTTTCTAACGATATTGTTGAGAGATATTCGCTTCTTCGATTGCAGTTGTCTTCTTCTTCTAATTTGATGTGAGTGCACGAACGATCTTGCGAACTTTTTTGACTTCGGTGTATTCCTTTTCAAGAGATACTAAGGAATTGGTTATGTCGATGAACCTTGTAACAATTTCTGAGATGATTTCATTCTCCTTCATTTTGACAAGTTCAAACTTGTGGATAAGAACAGAAATTTTAGATTCCAAACCTTATTTGTACCTTCATGTGTTACCTGTAGAGTGTGCCATATTTGATTTACAAAAGTAGCTGTTGACATACGGCTGAATTCTTCTTTGGTTAAGGCACAGAATAAAGCATTCATCGCTTTGGCATCAATGTTCGCATTCTTCTTTTGATCATCACTCCAAGCGTTGTAGTTGGTAGCCGGTTTGGTGTACGCTTCTTCTACTATATTTCATAGTTCGTAGTTGATAGATTGTAAGTAGATCTTCATTCTACACTCCCAATAGTTGTAGTTGGATCCGTCAAATAGCGGTGGACGTTGTGTAGAATGTCCTTCTTTGAATTGTGACGAAGGAAACTCTGTTGCCATCCTTATATTATTGTTGACTGGGTATGCAGGGCTTGTATGCCGGCCGTGCTCTGATATCAATTGTTGAACTTGCTCTGATACCAATTGTTGGTCCCGAGATGATGTCAATTCTATACGTCAACACTTAAACAAAGATATTAGCGTTACAAAAATAAAGAACTTGCAATAAAAGGAAATTAAATCTCAAAAGTAAAACAAACGCAAACATGAGAGATTTATCCTGGTTCGGTCCTTGTGACCTACATCCAGTCCTCAAGCCACCCGCTTGAGATTTTCCTTTATCCTTTGACTTTGTACACCCAAAATCAACACCTTGCATACCACTTGACAAATCCCTTTTACCAAATGTGTACAACTCTTCTTACAACCAAGAAGACTACAACACCTTGTACAAACTCTCTTCAACCCGAAGACGCTCTTGTACAATGCTCCTCTTTGAGTGATTACAAACTTTCCTATAAGCTTTGAATCTGTATGTGATCATGGACAAGAGCTATTATAGGTGGACTTTCAAAAATCTTCACAATAGAGTAGGAATTGGTGAAGAAACAGAAAGTGAAAACAAGTTTTCAAAAAAACCAGAATTTTGAACAGAGTTTTTGGTCAGAAAACTTTTGATTTGAATTGGTGTCTTTAACCTAAGATAACAACCCTATTTATGCTGAACTCTATGGTTAGTTAGGGTAGCTATTAGGACAAATTTGAATATATAATCGTTGGATAACGTTGGATAAAACACCAGAAAATAAAAACTGTCCAACAGTCAGAAAATGCCATTAGTCGACTAGAGATAGGGGGTTAGTCGACTAGGTTAGGCAATTTACATTGGGTTAGTCGACTAGTATTGGGACCAAGTCGACTAGGTTAAGTTGGAATCAAAAGACAAGTTTCTGGAAACTGAAACTAGTATACCAGAACAATGTATAAGTCGACTACATCAGGTTATAAGTCGACTATAAAGACTGTTAAGTCGACTAATAGTGACAAATAGAGAGTTGGTATGTTTGCAGGATAAAAAATGTTAGTCGACTAGGAAAAATGTCAAGTCGACTAGACCACGTATAAGTCGACTACTAAAGGGTATAAGTCGATTAAGTTGGCTAAGGATATGTGTATATATTCAAGGCTTTTAACATACTATTAACCATTACAATACACATCAATAGCAACTCTCTTTGGGAAGTATTGATCATGTAGAACTCTTGAATAGACTTGTAAGATAGAGTTCCATTGGAATGGCTTCACAAATGTATCATCAAAAGCAAGTTCCAACAAAGGCAAAGGAGTGGTCTCATGAACAGTGATTTTCGGAGCTTTTCACAGCCCGTCTGAAGAGAAAACACTGCGTGAGAGATTTGCGTACGGCCGCTACTTTTTGCAGGCTCCACCCGCACTTTTTTGTTCTTAGATTTTGGCCATCCAAACAAACTGTGTACAGCAAAGTTTTGAAGCCCACCCTTCCAGTTAAAAATTTTGCGTTTCCGGGCAACCAAACACGCACTTTGGTCCACCTTGGCCAGAATTTGGGAGCTTAGAGTATAGAGCACTCAACTGGTTAGCCTGACACACTATCTTCTTTAGAATTCTCCTTTGGTTGTTATGGTGATTAATGATAACAGAATGATTGGTCATAATCATTTATTAGGCCTCTCTTTTATTGTCAAGATGTCATTCATCATCATCACTGATTATGTCTCTTTTTTGGTACATAGATGGTTCCTCAAAAGGGTGCTTTTAGTGTAGCCAACTAACACAAATTATTAGCACATAAGTGTCAAAATCTAATGTGACATATTAGAGCAGAAAACCAGTCATGCAAGTTGAAATGAAATCTAGAGACCCAATTATTAGCTGGGAGCTAAATTCATGTAAGATGGATGTTGTTCTGCACTAATGTCTTTTTAAGTAAATATCTGGTCGAATGTATCATTATTCCATGAACAATTGTGATTCTTTCAAATATAAATGTAAAATATAAAATGAGTTCAAATGGGTTTTATATACTCTTATTTCGATCATTACTATAACTATTTTGCTAGTTTATAATAATTGAAGACCTTGTAGCTTAGTGTTAATTGGCTTTACTCTTGTGCTGAGATACCTCAATTTGAATCTCATCCCAATTTTAATTCTAATTTTCTTTTCTATTTTTTCTTTTTTAACTCATGTAGCTCTTTATTAATCCAAAAGTATATGCTATAGATTATACTTCTTTTCTGCCCTCAGGTCCTAATATATCACAAAAATGAAATAACGAAAAAGAAAAGAAAATTTGGGGAAAAAGGAAAAAATTAACTAGAAAATATATTGTTTAGAGTTCGAATATTAATTGAAGAATTATAATAGTACAAATATAGATTACATTTTAATTTAAAAATAATAGAGATTACTTCTTAAGGAAATTGGAACGTATTTAATAATTTAAAAGTTTTAAATATTATTAATTTAAACTAGAATTATAAATTTTCGATTTAAAGATATTAGAGTTATAATTGACTTTTTTCTAATTAGATTTCAACAAATTTAATAATAACATATTTTATAAATTCAATGTGCATATACATTTGAAAAAACATATTTTAAAAGTGTCAATTTTGATTTTAAACATTTAATGTTTTCCGAACTACATCTCATATCATAAAATTCTAAGACTATATTACTCTCAAACTGAAAAAGAAATTTCCGTCCACCGTTCTATTTGTTTTCTTAAGAGTGATTGGAAGCTATTACATATGTTTGTGCTCCCCCCGCCTTTGAAAACCTGGCTCTCCCACTGGGGTGAGGAGCTAATGTAGAGTGTTGGGTAGTCGGTGGAGTTGCAGTTTGATCTGATGAACTCTATACCCGTGCTTGTGATTCTTGTTGCTTTTGGAGATGGGTGGTGTTGGGGTTTCAGAGCTAAGCTTGAAGAGATCATTAGGAAGCAAAAGGACAGAAATATTTTGCATGTCGTCTTCTGAATTTTCGAGGCACGGATATAGGCACACAAAAAATTAAGAGCGGGTTTGGGTTGAGGGCGATGTTGAGATGGGGAAGGAGGAGCATGAGTAGGAAGAAGTGAGAAGAAGAAATGATATTTTGGACTTTTGGACTTTTCAATTTGAGATAAAAGTGTTAAAAAAATAATGACACTCTTGTAATTAATTGGTGTGTCTTGATAAATTCTTTGTGTGTCAATATCCGCGCTTTAAATTCCGATGCTCAAAATACTTTTAAGTGAGAAATTGTGATCAAAGTCAGAAGGTGGTGGGGACTTATTTATGGCTAGAGATAGAGTCACAAGAGAGGGCTAAATTTAGAGGACGAGTCCAAGTCTTAATTATTCGTTGTCTTAATAAACAATTGTGAATCTTATGATTCAATTCTTTCATAACCGACCCCATACCTCTCATAAATTGCACTCATAATAACTTTACACTCACGAAAAATTATCCACAAAGTAATACAAAATTAAAATAGTGACTTTGACCACCACTTAAATTTAATGAGATGAGAGATCCGAATTCGGAGGAGAGACAACTGTATTCGTTCGATATATTTTGCTAAGTTACATTTTTCATTCGTATGTGTATCTATTTATTATATACATTATTATAGACGACTACAATAATGAGACACTGATTTCTCTAAAAAAAAAAAAATTCACAAATGATTAGAATCTGATTTGGTCTATATTAACTGTTTTAATTGCTATTGAAAGACTGTATATAGTCACAACACTTGTTGCACTTTAATTATCAACCAGACATTACTCCATATTATGACTAAAATTGTTTCATCTTTAAACCCCTCGAATCTGAGATACAAAATATGATAAAACTGTCGAACAAAAAATTTAAAAATTCTGAGGGGACAATATGAACATTTTGGTCAAGAGGTTTAGTTGAAATCAATGACAAAATCAAATGGAAGCAAATCAGAGTTAATTAGGGTTAATATTATAGCTAGGAACTCGAGTGGATGGACCTCAATAGAAGGATTAATCATTAATTGGAGCAATTAGGGGAATTAATGGTCAACAGAGAGAGGGTACAAATCAAGTACCAACGACAATCAAAGGAGGATGGAGGGAGATATTTTCCTGATCTTGCATCGCATGGTTTCCGACAGTTGGAATGCTCTGGAATTTTTCCTAGGGTTTGTGTGGGGTTCTTAATTCCAAAAGCCCCTCTCATGTATTTTTAGGCAGGCAGCCATGAGATGATTAGCAACCAGATCTACCATAAAAGAGGAGGCAGGCAAGGGACACTTTGTTTGCAACGCGTATTCCATTGGTCCACGTGTCCTGGCCCCCCCACTCGCACTGGTTTAACTATTTATGATACCGGTGTTACATGATGATAACAATAATAATTAAAAACAAGTCTTTTTTTTTCATATGGACACTTTACATTTTTGCTAATTTTCTATTCATCCTACAAATCTTCATATTTCTATTTCGACCCCTCAAATCTTTTAAGTTACAAAAAAAAAAAAAAATCCCCTCCATTAGTTGTTATTTTTTTTCTTAACAGTGGCTTGGTCAAAATACATTTTTACTCTTAACAAAAATGATATTCTCCCGTCAAATCTTGTTTTTCTCCCTCTCTCTCACTACCTCACTCCCTCTCTCTCGCCGCCTTCGTTGTTCGCCAGGCACCACCACATGGACCTAGACACCGCTCACCAGCATCGAGCCCGCCTTTGTCAATGCCTCCCTCTTCCACATCAGCATTAACGTCTCCAACTCCCCCGACTTGGGACTTCACCTGCGATCCTTGTTCCTGTTGGTGTCTAGGATCAATCTGACAACTAATCAATATCACTGAAATATCACCGATTTAATTGGCCAGGTCGGTTAATATCAGGTGGGAGGTTTTCCGTTCAATAGAACATTCCTTAATTAAAGAACCACCTTTCAATTACCTTCCTTGGTTAAACACCAATTAGACTGGTATAAGTCAGTCTCAATATACTGAATATCAGTATAACCCCTGTATAAAGAAAATTAATTCCCTTATACAGTACTTGGAGTGAGGTACGCTTAAAGCGAATCTCCTTAAGATAATTACGTCCCCCGCACCGGTGCTAACGGGTTACAGGACGCTGGTCTCCTAAGATACAACACTCCTTCACGGTATTTGGATAGCACTACCAAATCACCGTACGGTCGAACCGTAGTTAACCAGTACCTTCACAGGATTTTTGAAGCAGTGGGACTAAGATAAATTTTGGGAGAATATTTGCCTTTACTTTGGAGGAGCACCCACTGTAGAGGAAAGAGGAAGGTAGAAGAATATTCTTCTTTGGAAGTCCCAGATTCAGACAACAATTCTACTAAAGAATCTGTTGAATTTTCTGAGCCCTCTTTCAGAACGAATTTTGCAGAATCTCTTAGAAGTTGCTTCGAAATCTGAGTTGTAGAATTCTCACTTGCTTTGAAAACCGAGTTACAGATTTCTCACTTCCTGTTTGGAAGTCACTAAAGACAGAGAGAGAAGAAGAAGTCACTTCAGAACGCAGAGATTGTTCTTATGTTGGTGTGTTTTGTTTGAGAGAAGCGGAGCGCTATTTATAGCGCTCCGGGAGGGGCATTCTGGTCCAAACCCAATCGAACAGTTGCAACAGTTCGAATCTGAACCGTTGCAACGGTTCTTTTCAACTGCAGCAACCGCCCACGGCGGTTGGCTGACAGCTGTTGTGCGGGGCGGTTCAGATCCGGATGGAGGAGCGGGTATGCTCCGCGTAACCCGCGGTTCGGATCCGGATGGCGGAGCGGGTATGCTCCGCGTAACCCATACCCGTGTCCCGGTTCAAAAAGAACCGGACCGGGTAGGGAACCCGAACCCAGACCCGGTCCCGAGCCCGTGCCGGCACCGGCGCGCGCGTGCGCCTGTACAGGCATGGTTTCCTCCCAATCGCGCGCGAAACTCCAAGTACCCAAAGGGCACACCCTTTGTTCCCATTTTTCTCTATTTAAACATTTCAAACTTCCATCCCATGGCCAATGTGGAACTAAATGCTTTTAGCAACCTTTAGTCCCATTTTGGTTTTGAATTAGGCAAACTTTAGACTTTAATATCTCATTCATTCGAAGTCGGAATTGAACATGTGAGTATACCACGTTCATCCCCAATGGAAGGAGAACACACTCCAACCATCATCCAATTGATTCGATCAACGGATCTCGCCGTAATTCAATTTAAAGATTCACATATATTCTTCATATTCCCAACAATTCCCCACAATGAATGGAGATTCAAGGAATTGACACACAAAGAGACTGACTCTATTGTGAAAGGTACCTTAGAAAAGAAAGTGCATCAGGATAGGTGAACTAGGTCTTGAACCTCCATAGCGAAAGTTTTATCGGACTTACTGGCTAATCAGTGAACTAGGTCTTGAACTGTTAGCCGTTAGTGCAAGCCAAGTCAACAAGCATCATACAGTAATTTTCCAAATCAACTTTGGTTCTCGATTGTATGCATTTTGGCCCTGGACATTCTTGGTTTCAGAGAGTATCTTTAGGGAATAACAGCCTCCATAGAAATACTCAAAGAGCCGACCCAACTCTATACTCACATAAGTGATCATCCTATTAAGAGTAGTCTACTCTACTCCACTTGTTTAGTAACAAGATATAGGTATCAATAAAAGCGTTAAGCTTATCCTTAATCTACTTGTAGAAAGCACTTATGTGCACCTTAGGAATGGATTAGAGTCAAGCTCCCAAGTGCTTACGTGCTGAGTCAATCATAACTAGTTTTTCTTCTTGAACTTAGTCCGTGGGATCTCAAGTCGCTAAGTGAGGTTTCCATTAAGCTGACTCGGTAAGGTTAGGCTTTTAGACCCATTCCCCTTGATGCGCAGTTTATACGCTCTCCACTTAAACCTTTAGTAAGCGGATCCGCTAAATTATCTTTTGACGAGACAAAGTCAATAAAGATAATTTCATTTGAGAGCAACTGCTTAATAGTATTATGTCTACGACGAATATGTCTAGACTTATCGTTGTATATAATATTTTGTGCCCTAGATATAGCTGCTTGATTATCGCAGTGTATGCATATAGCGGGCACTGGCTTTTGCCATAATGGTATATCTTCTAAAAATTATTGAAGCCATTCTGCTTCTTCTCCGCCTTATCTACGGCTATGAATTCCGATTCTATAGTGGAACGGGCAATACATATTTGTTTGGAAGATTTCCAGGATACTGCTGCTCCTCTTAGAGTAAATACGTATCCGCTAGTTGATTTTGATTCCTCAGAATTTGCAATCCAATTAGCATCATTGTATCCTTCAAGTACAAGTGGATACTGTCTATATCTCAAGGCATATTCCTTGGTATGTGATACGTAACCCAATACTCGTAGTAGAGCAGTCCAATGTGCATCACTAGGGTTACTAGTGTATCTGCTTAACTTGCTTACAGCGTAAGCAATATCGGGTCTAGTGCAATTCATCAAATACATTAGACTTCTGATAATCTGAGAATACTCCAACTGGCGTATTCCAGTTCATGTATTCAAATGAAGATGGATGTGTGAGAAAAAAGGATTAGTATTCTCTTTTATCCCATGATCCTTGAATCTTTCTATCATCTTCTCCGCGAGTGAGATTGAGATAGACTGATTCCATCTGGTGTTCTAGTGATTTTAATTTCTAAAATTACATCAGCAACCCCCAGATCCTTCATGTCAAAACTATTGGATAACATTCTTTTAGTGGACTTAATAATTTCAATATTAGTCCCAAGTATCAACATGTCGTCTACATAAAGACAAATAATGATACATGCATTTCCAACTGTTTTAGTGTAAACACACTTATCGCATTCATTGATAGTGAATCCATCTTTGATCATGACACTATCAAATTTCTCATGCCATTATTTTGGAGCCTGCTTTAGACCGTATAAGGATTTTACAATTTACACACTTTGTGTTCTTGGCCCTTGACTATAAATCCTTCAGGTTGCTCCATATATATTTTTTCATTTAATTCACCATTTAAGAATGCAGTCTTGATATCCATTTGATGGATATCTAAGTTATACAATACTGCAATTGCAATCAACATCCGAATGGAGGTTAATCTTGTTACTGGTGAATAAGTATCGAAGTAGTCAAGTCCTTCCTTTTGTCGATAACCATTGGCTACTAATCTATCCTTGTACTTATCGATAGATCCATCGGGTTTTAATTTCTTTTGAAAATCCACTTACACCCAATTGGTTTACTGCCAGGAGGCAAGTTTGTCAATTCTCAAGTATGATTACTTAGTATGGATTCTATTTCGCTATTTATAGCTTCTTTTCACATTTGTGCTTCTGGGGTAGACATAGCCTCTTTAAATGTTTGAGGCTCGCTTTCAATAGCGTATGCTATGAAATCTGGATCAAAAGATTTTTGAGATTCTAGATATCTGACTTCTTCTTGGTTCAATTTTTGCATTAACAATCGGTTCCTCGGGGTTTTCGTCCCTGAATGCCATCTCATGTGTTCTTTTCCCAGACGTCTTATCTATTTCCCGTTTGTATGGAAAGATGTCTTCAAAGAACACAGCATCTCTAGATTCGATAATCATGTTTACATAAATATCTGGTATTTCTGATTTATGAACCAGAAATCTATAGGCACTACTATTCAAGGCATAACCTAAGAATATGCAGTCCATAGTTTTTGCTCCCAACTTAGTTTTTTTAGGTAATGGTGCTAGCACCTTTGCAAGGCATCCCCACATTTTGAGGTAATGGTAGGAAGGTGTCCTTTCATGCCATAATTCAAATGGTATAAGACCAAGTTTCTTGTGGGGTATTCTGTTTAGAATATAATTTGCAGTTAACAGAGCTTTCCCCTACAAGTTTTGCGGAGCTCCAGAACTTATGAGCATGAAATTGACCATCTCCTTCAAAGTTCTATTTTTCTGTTCAGCAATTCAATTTTGCTGAGGAGTATATAATGCTGTTGTTTGATGGATTACACCAAATTTAGCATATAACTCACTAAAATCATTTGATTCATATTCTCCGCCTCTATCGGATTTTAGAATCTTGATATTCTTGTTGAGTTGATTCTCAACTTCGGCTTTATATGTTATAAACATATTCATTGCCTCATCCTTACTGTTTAAAAGATAAACATAACAGTATCCTGTACAGTCATCAATAAAAATAATAAAATACTTTTTCCCGCCTCTAGTTGGCATAAACTTCAAGTCACACAGATCGCTATGAATTAACTCTAAAGGTTCTGTATTTCGATCAATTGAGTGAAATGAATTTTTCGCTAACTTGGCCTCAACACAAATCTCACACTTGTGAATTTCTTTCAAGTTGAGTTTAGGAATATATCCTAGATTAGACAAATTTTTTAATGACTTGTAATTTACAGCCCTAATCTAGCATGCCATAAAGTAGGAGACTCAAGCAAATAAACAGAAGATTTTCCTTTATTTATAAGCTTCGGGTATAAATACACAGACTTTTTATCCACCACTACAACATTGGCTTTAAAAAGTCCATCAACAAGATAGCCCTTTCCCACATACATCCCACCCTTAGTAAGTACAAATTTGTCTGATTCAAAAACCATTCTAAATCCTTTCTTACTAAGTATTGATCCAAAGATCAGATTCTTGCGGATATCTGGAACATATAGTACATCGTTTAGAGTAAAGCACTTTTTCAGATGTCTACTTCAGGATGACCTTACCTTTTCCTTTAACCTTGGAGACGGCTGAGTTTCCCATGAATAGTTGCTCATATTACTCTAGTTTTTGATATTCAGAGAATAATAATTTCTCAGAGCAGATGTGCCGATAGCCCAGTGTCTACCCACCAATCCTTATTGTTGGTCGTCAGATTCACTTCTGATACCACAGCTGAAAGGCTCGGCGACGCATGGTCGGTCAGGTTTGCCTGTTGATAGTTCGTCTTGTTCTTTTTGAGACGACTGTGACATTCATTCGCCTTATGCCCTTCTTTGTTGCAGATGTAGCAGGTTTTCTTGAAGCGTATGTTCTTGCCTTCTTGGACCTTGCCTTTATACCCTTGGGCAGTCTTCTTTCGCTTTAAGCCTTTAGAAGTAGACGCTTTCTCCTTTGAGTCTTCGATCACATTGGCCTTGACTTCATAGGAGTTCTTACTGCTCCTTTTCTCGGACTTTCGGTTGTCCTCCTCGATTCGAAGCCTCACAATGAGATCTTCCAACTTCAGCTCCTTTCACTTGTGCTTTAGGTAGTTCTTGAAATCTCTCAACGCAGGTGAGAGTTTCTCCACGATAGTAATAACCTGAAAGGTTTCAGGTAGAATCATACCTTCGGCTTCTATCTCGTGCAAGATAAGTTGGAACTCTTGCACCTGACTGATCACAGTCTTGTTGTCCACCACCTTGTACTCAAGAAATCATCCTACGACGAACTTCTTGGTACCGGCATCCTCAGTCTTGTACTTCTTATCAAGACTGGCCCATAACTTCTTTGTCGTTGTGATAGGACTGTAGACATTATAAAGAGAGTCATCTAGTCCATTTAAAATATAGTTTCGGCAAAGGAAGTCACTTGAGTCCATGCATCGACTGTAAGGACTGAGTCCCGATCAGTTCCGGGTTCTGGTGGATCTTCTTGCAAGAATTTGGGTAGATGCAGAGTGATCAAGTAGAAGAGCATCTTCTGTTACCACTTCTTGAATTATATGCCATCAAATTTTCCTGGCTTCTCCGGCTTCGAGTTAGGAAGTGGAGTAGGCATCAAAGCTTGTAGCTGCATGTTTGGTACCTTGCTTGAGCTATCTTGATTAGTCTCAGATATTTTCTGCAAGTTCAAGCAGAATAGAAGTAAGAAACTTCAATATATTATTAATTGTCTTAAGATTATTAGTGTCTAGGATCAATCTGACAACGAATCAATATCACTGAAATATCACCGATCTAATTGGCCAGGTCGGTTAATATTAGGTGGGATGTTTTCCGTTCAATAGAACATTCCTTAATTAAAGAATCACCTTTCAATTACCTTCCTTAGTTAAACACCAATTAGACTGGTATAAGTCAATCTCAATGTACTGAATATTAGTATAACCCCTGTATAAAGAAAATTAATTCACTTATACAGTACTTGGAGTAAGGTATGCTTAAAGCGAATCTCCTTAAGACAATTACGTCTCCCGCACGGTGCTAACGGGTTACTGGACGCTGATCTCCCAAGATAAAATACTCCTTCACGGTTTTTGGATAGCACTACCAAATCACCGTACGGTCGAATCGTAGGTAACCAGTACCTTCCCAGGATTATTGAAGCAGCGAGACTAAGACAATCACAGGATTATTGAAGCAGCGGGACTAAGACAAATTTCGGGAGAATATTTTCCTTTACTTTGTAAGAGCACCCACAGTAGAGGAAAGAGGAAGGTAGAAGAATATTCTTCTTTGGAAGTCCTAGATTCAGACAACAATTCTACTAAAGAATCTGTTAAATTTTCTGAACCCTCTTTCAGAATGAATTTTGTAGAATCTCTTGAAAGTTGCTTCGGAATCTGAGTTGCAGAATTCCCACTTGCTTTGGAAACCGAGTTGCAGATTTCTCACTTCTTTTGGAAGTCATTTCAAGACAGAGAGAAGAAGAAGTCACTTCAGAACGTAAAGATTGTTCTAATGTTTGTGTGTTTTGTTTGAGAGAAGCGGAGCTCTATTTATAGCGCTCCAGGAGGGGCATTCTGGTCCGAACCCAACCGAACAGTTGCAACGGTTCGGTCTGAACCGTTGCAACGGTTCGTTTCAACCGCAGCAACCGCCCACGGCGGTTGGCTGACAGCCGTTGCGCGGGGCGGTTCGGATCCGGATGGTGGAGCGGGTATGCTCCGCGTAACCCATACCCATGAGACCCGGACCGGGTAGGGAACCTGAACCCGGTCCCAGTCCCAGTCCGAGCCCAAGCCCGGCCCGGCCGACCGCCGCTGCCAGCGACGGCGCGCGTGTGCGGGCATGATTTCCTCCCAATCGCGCGCGAAAACTCCAAGTACCCAAAAGGCACACCCTTTGTTCCCATTTTTCTCTATTTAAACACTTCAAACTTCCATCCTATGGCCAATGTGGGACTAAATGCTTTTAGCTACCTTTAGTCCCATTTTGGCTTTAAATTAGGCAAACTTTAGACTTTAATATCTCATTCATTCGAAGTGGAATTGAACATGTGAATATACCACGTTCATCCCCAATGGAAGGAGAACATACTCCAACCATCATCCAATTGATTCGATCAACGGATCTCGCCGTAATTCAATTCAAAGATTCACATATATTCTTCATATTCCCAACAGCTCGTTCGTCTCCCTCTCCCTTTTTGACCCCTCGTCGAATCCCCGAGTCTTATTGGCTGCCTCCCCTCCTCCCTCGGCCACCTTACTGACCTCTCCATCATCCCCGACTGCGTCTACGGCCCCATCCCCTCCTCTCTCCTACCTGACCAACCTCTGGTTCCTCGCCCTCTCCCAAAACTACCTTTTTGGCCAGATCCTGCCCTCCCTCTTATCCTTTCTCTGCTACCTCTGCGTTCTTGACTTCCTCTCTGGCCCGATCTCGGCCCAAATCCCCCCTTCGATCTCCACCCTCATCCTCTGCCACAATTACCTCACCAGCCCAATCCTCGATTTAAAATACAACAATCTCACCGGCGCAATCCTAGCCCTGCCGTCATTCTTAAAACACTTCTCGCTTTCATCGAACAGGATGTTTGACAACATTTATTCGACTGCCAAGCTCCTCGATCCAGGCGGAGCAGGTGGTATAGAGGCGGCAGAAATTTTCAAGGGGTTCTTAAAAAGGAGGAGGAAAGGTTGAAAAAGAGGGAAATGGGGATGGAGCTGGAGTGGGAGTTGTAATGGAAGAATAGAAAAAAAAGACGGTGAAGGGAGAAGAAAGGGGAGGGGCTGGGGCTGGGGCTGGAGGTTGAACTTTGTGAGGTGAGATGAGGGGGAGGGAGGAGAAGGAAGGGGAGATGAGGTCGGAGATCTGGAGGTGGGGGAGGTGAAGCTCAAACATGGGTGGTGGAGGTGGCAGAGCTATAGGTGATGTCATGCCAGGTGCAGGAGGAGTTGGGGAGAGATAAGTCCCAAGAGGAGAGGCGAGGAGATCGGTGAGGATGAGCTTGAAGTAGAGAAGACCTTGTTGGTGGTGTTGTTTGTTTTTGCTAAGACTGAGAGGAGGAAGAGCCGAAGAGGAAGAGAAAGAGAGGTGATAATGAGATGAGGAAGAAACTTAAAGAGGGAAAAAGATGAGGGTAATCTGTTCATATAAATTTAAAAAGAAAAATTTCAGGAATTTATTCATATATACACTGCACAACTAACGAAAGGGTTTTTTGTCCTAACTTAAAATATTTGGGGGCAGAATGAAAATATAAAGATTTGAGGGGTGAATACGAAATTAGTAAAGATTTCAAATGTCTATATGAAAAAAAACACATGAAAAAAGAAAAAAGAGGAAGGAGGAGGAGATGATGAAGAGAAGTCTGAGGTGATTGTCGATGACAGCGAGGCAAAGCTAAATTGTGGTTCTTCAGAGATAGAAGATGGGGCATTTTTTTCCTTTTTTTATTATTATTATTATAAAACTGCATCAATCGACATTGTGCAGGCAGAGTCCCAGACACTTGGACCAATTGAATACGTGTTGCAACCCAGCGTTTCACGCTGGCATTGCATGTTATCATTTCTCATGATAGAATGGATTGATTGATGGTGAGCTTAGTTTTTGGGAAATTATATTTAACCCCTTGTATATAGTTTCCCATTTGAAAACCCCATGGGCTTAAAAAACTCTAGATAAAACTTTATCTTCATGCCCTTTTGCATCTGTACTTTATAGTCACATAGATAGTAAGTGGAGGTTAAATGTCCAGAATGATTTTTGTTGCATCATGATGAGCTGGAACATACGAGGCACACTAAATGCGTCTAACATGAATAAAAAAGTGCACGCTTAAAAACATATTCAGGTATAGCATTGAATTTATCCACATGGTGCAGAAAAACGTGCACACTCAGATTCAAATCTTTTGGGCATTTTAACCAAACTTGATGTCAATCACACTTGACTTCAAATCAAAATGTATATGCACAAGTATGAATATGCAAACTAGTATCAAATTAACTCCTTATCTTAATTCTTCTAACCTCAGATAATATTCTCAAATAGATATAGTAATCTTTGGTCCATCACTCTAGCTCTAACTGATTTGACTTGATAAATTGAGTAGTTTGAGTTAGATATTTGTGACCATCTCCTTTGTATGATTTTACAATTTAAGCTCTGATCTATTCAACCTCTATCTAAATGTGGTTTGACTTAAATCAAAATACAAGAAGACTAGAATAGGAATTGCTAGTACATAATTAACTTAATGAGTAGGCAATAACAAACTAAAACACAATAGGGCTGACAAAGTTATCAATTTCTTACTGAAATTATACACCTCAATTAAATTGTCTACTTGTATATGAAATTTTTCACATTATTGTCAGTTTATAAAAAGTTTAAAATTTTACTTTTATTTTTTGTATAAAATTGTTCACTTCTTATTTAATATGTCTACGTTTCATATCAAAAATTTGACCATTTAGTTCAATATATTTATTATTTTCAAATTAGTGGGAATACTTACTGAGAACACTTTGTGATAAAAAAATTCAAAAAAAAATTAAATTATAAGAAAAAAGCAATAGCTTAATATAAAAACAATAACAATACCTTAATGCGTTTACAAAGGGAAAAAATTAATGGAAAATTTCTTATTTTTATATTGCTAATTAAATATAATACAAAAGAAAAGACAATTTCTTGTAAAATAAGCATATTAAAGATATAAGACCAGTAATAAGTATTAAATACTACTAAAATCTCAAATCTCACAAATATCACATTATTTAGAACATTTAAATTTTTAAAGAAAATTCTATAACACAGCCATACACGGACAAATTCGATGCTATTACTAAACATTTTCTTAACTTACGCCTTTTTCCTCCATATTCACTACAATAGCAGCAATTTTCTTTACTAAATGATATGAAAAATATTACCCAAAATAATGAATCTATCCATTCAACACAAAAGTAATGTATATTTGTGCTACAAAGCATTAAATGCTCCTGCAATGGAAGATTTGCGCCAAATTTCTTTTATTAGTGTGCATCTGTTGAGTCAGATTGAGGTAGATAAACAAAAAAAGGTGGACAAACTGAGAAGCGAGATGGATAAATAATAGAGAAGGATGGACAGATAGGGAAACACCAATGAGCAGCGTGAGCAACACGTGACTGACATTAAATGTGCGTCATGCGCGCAACGCTGGTCATGTTATTCAGCGCCAGCTCAGAGAAGGCAAATATTGCCATTATGAAAATACATGGTATTCATTTTCTATGGAGACAAGGTTCTAATCACACAGAAAACTTGGTCAAAGAGGTTTTGGATAAGCAAAAAAAGCCTAAGGGATTTTTCAAAAGGAAACGACTATTCTTTATTTTTTTTGTAGTAGGAACTACATAATAAGCAATTGTTATCAAACTAAACATATAATTTTTGTTCTAACTACATGAATAACAACTACATATAGTTGGAACTATAGTGTAGTTACAACCTATCAAACCTAATAGCCTCTAAGCTCAGCTGAATTAGTAATTGAAAGAGAGATTTTGTCTGTATCTAATAAAAATCACATGATAAGTACTTATCTTATGAATAAGAGAGTTCATAGTAAATTTTTAGGATATTTGGGGTTAATTGCTTGGATATCATTGTTGTAACAAATCGAATCTACGATTCCAATTGTTACTTTCAGGAACGACGGTTGCGGAACTTGACAATATGGTGATACTTACAAAAATAAAACTGTTGTAAAGCATACAAGCAATACCGAGACAAAAGAGTAATAAGAAATAATACGAGAATTTAATATGGTTCGACCGAAACTTGGCCTACATCCATGGGGAGTGAACTTGAGAGAGCTTTATTAATAAACTTGATATAAAGAGATCTATCCTTCATTTTGGACCCACAAGAGTATTCACATTCCCTTTAAATTTAGATCTAAATTACAAGAGTGTATTTTCTCTCTATGCACCTTCACCTTGCTCCTCTCTTTCTTAGCTTCTTCTGATCTCCATTGCTTGAGATTGATTAACAATGTTGGGTTACAACTTCTATTTGTAAGATTTTATAATACAACTTCTATTAGGACTATGTGATGATCTTGGCCATTGTATATTTGAAGAATTTTGATCAATCCTATTTGGAGTTGATATCCTTGATCTAGTAGAATTCTAAATCCTTCAATATATAGAAACAAACCTTTATTGAGTAGAATCTAAATCCTATTCGTACTCTTCCAGAAAAGAAAACTCGTAAGCGCCTAAAAAGAAAACTACTCCACCTTGATTTGCTTCTTCTACTTCAAGACATCATCTTCTCCAACTCAATTGGATTTTCTTTTACCATCATCTCTTCTTGAAAAAATAAAGCAAAATCCTAACAATATTCACTTTGAGTTGCTTTTCAAGACTTTAGTAAAACATCTTGAGATTTTAGAGTACTAACTTTATTCTTTCTTTGATTGTAACCATACCATGAAACCTTTAACTCTTGCCCCTTTCCCTCGGATTTATTACATGGCTTGGGCCATCTCGAGCTTTACCTGAATATACCCTTTCTCATTCCCACAACACTTTGAACCGGTTCACGTCCCATTGTAATCTTCCTTCAATCACCTCGCGATGAGCTCATTTCTAAGGTTATCCCTGAAATTCCACCTCAAACTGAATTTTCTTCTTTCAGCTTATATAACTTTTGTACTTCTCTCCTTCTAGGATTACCCTATCTCCTTGGATAACTGTGACAATGTCTTATTGCACTTGGATCCGTATCCTTCTTTATCGAGCATTCTTATGGATATTAGATTGTACCGTGCCTCTGTGACATACCGAACTGCTTTTATAACACACACACTATCCCATCTCTTTCGATAACCTTGACTGTCCTAGTGCCAATGACCTTGTAAGCCAGCCATCCATCGTCTTACTAATCTCTTTTTGCTTTGCAACCAAGAAGTTGTTGAACAACTTCTTCTGGGAACATATATAAATCATACTACCCGAATCAAATATTCAACTTTTACCTTGAGAAATGTTGTCTTCAACATAAGAAGCCATTAATACTTTGGTTTCAACACCGTTTACTACGTCGGTCTCCGCAGCTTACCCCTTCTTCTTTAGTCACTCTTACCAATGCTTGCAGTCATTCTTCCAATGATCTTTCCTATGATAAAAGTGGCATGTCTTTGACAAGCTCAGACTTTTCTTTCCTTTTCATTTTTCCTTCCTTCCCGTAAACACCAAACCTAATCCTTCCTCATCTTGATTTGGTCTTTTTCTAATATCATTTGATAAGGGAGTTGACATGACCTCCTCTAAGATGAGAGTTTCCTTACCATAGAGCATGGTGGTGATAATATGATCGCATGACTGTAGAAGCGAACTTAGAAGTATCAACGTTTTGTCCTCCTCGTCGATCTTGATATCAACAGCTAGAAGCCTGTTGATGACCTTGTTGAAGAAGTTTAGATGCTCTGACACTGCTGTCTCTTCCTTCACGCGCAACCCATATAGTTATTTTTTGAGATACAGCTTATTGGAGAGGCTTTTCATCATATACAATGTCTCTAGTGGTTACCACAATCTCGTATCCATTTCTTTGTCCATCACATTGTACATGACCTCGTCTGTGAGATATAGTTGGATCACGTTTGCCGCCTTTAAATCCATCTTCTCTCAATCCTCGTTTAATATTGTTGGCCCAGAGGCTTTCCACTCTAGTTTTGATGATGATTAACTCATGTAGTTATGTTTACTAATAATCTTGTGATGCTTAGTTTCAGATACTTAACCAAGATATTAGTAGGTGATTAGCTTCAATAAAGGTGTTTTGGAGCTTTTCACATGGTGATTCAAGAGCCCGAGTGTCAAAGTTCTTATCTAGCACTCGTTGGTGTCAAGCTCGGTGGATCACGGTTTGGATCGAGTCGACTTGGAGACGGCGCTCTACAAGAAGACCTCGGTACATAGTTTAGTTTTTGTTTTAGATCCATTGTAAAGTTAGATAGTGTGATATGCTCAAGTTCACAACACACACACTTGTTTAGTTTCATGTTTTGATTTTCGGTTTTTGGTTTAACCGATTTTGGTTTTCATGAATAGATAGAATCAAAATAAGTTTACATGGTTTAATATATATTAGATTTGTTCTATATACATGTATGCTTCAACTATTTAAACAAACTTAGTTTGATAGTCTATTTCATGAGCTTGGAGTTTTTTTTTAGTGTTTTAACAAAAACTTATTTTTGGATTTATGTGTCAAAAACATTGATATATATCTTTATATGTATATTAGATTATATCCATATACTACATGCCTAAATGTTGTTTCATATCATGTTTTTGTATTTGGATGAGTTTTGGACAAAACGAATTTTCAATTCAAAAATCCAAGTTTTGAAAAATACAGATTTTGGTTTTCAGCAAAATTTCTAAGACACAAAAAGAGTTCAAAATGTTTGTAACTTGGTTTGATTTTTACTCAAACAAGTTTTTCTTTCAAAGATCATGCAAGAACTTATTTTTGTGAATTTTTAGAGATTTTATGGGATTTAATAGGATAATAAAAACCAACTTTTTCAATCCCTATTTAACCCTGCCAGGCTCTGGCGGTCGACCGGAGCGATCGACCGGACGTGCACAAGAATGTGCACAAGGCCGTGTCAGTTGGCCGGTCGACCGAGCGGTCGACCGACTGAAGGCTACTCACTCTCGAGTTGCCCCGGTCGACCGGCCAAAGAGCCGTTGCTCTCTGGTTCAGGGCCCGGTCGACCGGGCGGTCGACCGGAAGGCTCAATGGTCAAAATTTTGACCATTGGCCGGTCAACCGGCCGGTCGACCGGAAGGTCAAATATGACCTTTCTGCCAGCCAACGGGCAGAATTTTTCTTGGGCTATAAATACCCCATTTGAGAGAGGTTTTCTCCAAGAATTTTAGAGCAAAAATTTATATCTTCCAGCAAGTTTTTAAAGAGTTTTTAGTGCTTAAAGATTTGATCTTTATCTTATTTTAAAAGGGTTTGGAAAATCATTTGAAAAGAAAATTCTTTGGAATTGGTTTGATCTTCACTTTCAATTCTATCTAGAGTTTTTCCCTAGAGTTTTTCTCTGAGTTTTTGATTTCCAAACTCTTTGTTTTCCACACTTGAGCCATATCTTACTATCCTATCTATTAGGATCTTTTATTTTGTGGGAAAACTAGTTTGTGGTTGTGGTAACCACCAAGTTGTAAACTTTCTTCATTGTGATATCCCTCTAGTGAGAGGTGATTGATTTGGTATCCCTCTATTGTGAGGTGATTGTAAAAGTTGTGGTTGGCTCCCTCTAGTGAGAGATGGAGATTGGTGTTTGGCTCCCTCTAGTGAGAGGTGGAGATTGTGTTTAGCTTCCTCTAGTGAGAGGTGGAGTTTGTGTTGGAATCCCTCAAGTGTGAGGTGATTGTTTTGTATTGGCTAAGTGCCTACCCCTCTTGTGTGAGGTAGTATTTGTGTTGGTTGTGCATTGCCTCTGTGAGAGGTTGTATTTGTTGAGAGAGGAGTTGTGTACTCCCGATTGTATTTGCCCCAAATCCTCAGTGGAGGTTCCCTGTGTGGGAGTCCTGTGTGGATAAGTTAGTGGATTGAAAATCCTTCTGTGTGAAGGCGGGGACGTAGAGCTGGGTGCTCGAACCTCGAAACAAATCTCAGTGTTTGCGTTTGATCTATTGACTCTAACTCTCTCTTTTTACTTTGTGCCTTGCATCATTTCATATTGCTCATTCATTATATGCTTGGCTTGTTTGTGTGTGCCTCACTTGTGCTTAACCACGAGAGCTTCATATAGCGCCTCAACTCTTATTCAGAGGAATCAAGAGGAGTTAGTCCAGAGCGCTTCACAGGGAATTCGGCTACAGTCGTTGGTTACATTAAGTGTGTTGTAATTAAGTTTTTAATTTCCGCATTTTGTTCATTAGATTAGCCGTACACCTATTCACCCCCCCCTCTAGGTGTACTTTCAAATATAACTGCAAGTTTTGCTAACTTTCCTTGTAAGGTCTTGTGAGGACCCTGTTGCACCAGCAATGCTTTCATCCTTTTTTGTCATAACTGAAGTTTTATTTGTCATTAAACTTTGTTATAAAACTTCCTATCTTTGACATATCGCCCGTCATCAACCTTTAGTTTTGATACTAATTGTTGAAAAAAATCAGTGATCTAATACCCATTGTTACTCCCGGGATCGATATGTGTGAAACTTGGCAATATGATGATACTTGTAAAAAAAACTGTTGTAAAGCAAACTAGCAATACCTAGATAAAAGATTAATAAGAAATAACATGAGGATTTAACATGGTTCGACCCAAACGTGGCTTACGTCCGCGTAAAGAGAACTTGAGAGAGCTTTATTAATAAACTTGATACAAAGAGATCTAACCTTCCTCTTGATCTCACAAGAGTATTCACCTTCTTCTTAAATTTAGATGTAGATTACAAGACCTTCTCTCTATGTATCTTCACCTTGCTACTCTCTTTTTAACTTCTTCTGATCTCTTTTACTTGAGTTTGATTTATAATGTTGAGTTTTAATCTTTATTTATAGGATTTTATAATACAACTCTTATTTAGAGTATGAGATGATCTTGGTCAATTGCATGCTTGAAGAATCTTGATCAATCCTATTTGGAGTTAATCTCCTTAATCTAGAAGAATTCAAAATTCTTCAATCCTTAGAAATAAATCTTTTATTGAATAGAATCTGAATCCTATTCATATTCCTCCAGAAAAGAAAATTCGTAAGCGCCTGAAAAGGAAACTGCTCCACCTTGATTTGTTTCTTCTACTTCAAGCCATCGTCTTCTCCAGTTCAATTAAATATTCTTGGACCATCATCTCTTCTTGAAAGACAAGGCATATTCCTAACAATCATGCTACTACAATCTCGACTTCATTTTGCATTCTATTTTAAAATATATCCTTGAGATTTGAATTTAAAATTTAAAGTTAAAGAATCATTGCCCTTTTTAAATTTTTACATGAGTAAAAAATGATGTCAAATCGACATGAAACCACAACACAACAATATTTTCTCACAAGGGTTCGTTTAGAATCCGATCAACAGAATGGATCTTAAAAGAATTCAAATTAACAAGCAACAGATACGGATAGAGATTTAAATTTGGGAAATTATTTTTGAGTCTCTATGAAAAGATGTTCATGTGAAAAAAATTCCTAGAGTTTTAAACCAGGTGAACTAAGCCTCTTGACTAAGTTTTATAGTGAAACAACCCTTATCCCCACCCAAATTCTTTTAATACTCATATTGCCCTTGATTAAATGTATTGTCTGAGTTGATTTTAACGGCCCGCGTGACGGAAATTTAATTCTTGTCATGCGATAGTCACATGGGCGAGCTTGGAGGTTTTTTTTTTACTTTTTTCTAATTTCTGTCCACCTCAAAGTGGATAATTTTTTGCATTGATAATTTTTTTTTGCAGGGATAATTGTTTTGTATAGATGTTATAATTCTGTCCGCTCTGCTCTAATTTTTCCATGTCCACCTTCAACGATACTAAATGCGCATTAAAAAAAAAATTCTCAGAGATTTGCCGTTGGTAGTTTGTTCGTAATTAGTAAATTTTTCATAAATCATATAAATATTTATTTTTATATTTTTAACTTATAAATTATGTACACTTCTAATATTTTGTCTACCTTCTCCAAACTTTTGTACATCTTCTCATATATTCTGTCAACTTTCTCCAATATTATATCCACTTTATTTAATATTCTGTCCACCTATTCTAATTTTCTTTAATATTGTATCCACTTTCTTCAATGTTATATCTCTAAAATTACCGCTTTCTTTAATATGACTTCTTTAATATTCTGCTCATATTTTCAAAATATTATGTGTACATACTCTAATATTTTGGCTATCTTATGAATGATTTTATCCACCTTCTCAAAAATTTATTGAGAATGGAGACAACCCTTCAGGGGCTCCAGGTGGCAGGGGCAGAGATCGCATCTAGTTTTTTTCTTCATTTCCATCTGTCTTAGTCAATTTCTGTCTACTTTTTTATATTGTTGTCCACCTTTCTCCCTTTTTATTCATCTTCGTTAATTTCTATCTACTTTTATAAATCTCTGTCAAACTTCCTCTATTTCTGCCTATTTTTGTCAGTTTTTATATTTTTTTTAAATAAATTTATGTTCAAATTTATCATGATCTGTCTCACTTGACTAAATAAATAACAAACAAGAATATGTTATGTTATGAAGAGATTTAGAGGCTCTAGAGAAATAAAAATAAAATGGAGAGATTATTATAAAATAGAAAAACATGCCCAATTTTCTCGCTTTCTGTCGGCCTTACTTAACTTCTATCTAGGTTTTTATATTTCTGTCTATCTATCTATCTTTCATTTTTTTGGTCCACCTTCGTCAATTTCTGTCTAATTTTATAAATTTATAAAGTAAGTAGATAAAGTATTATAATAAGTGGACAAAAAATCAGGGGAAGTGGACAAAATATTGACAAGGTGGACAAAATTTTTAAGGTGAACAGATATTTTGAGAAGGTGGACAGAAGGACTGAATATTAAAAAAAAACTTTTTAGAGCAGGTAGACACAATATTAGAATAAGTGGAAAAAAAAATTAGAGAAAGTGGAAAAAAATATTTGACAATGTGGACAAAAGTCTGGAGAACGTATACAGAATATTAGAGGTGTACATAATTTATAAGTTAAAATAAATAAACAAATATTTATATGTTATGAATAATTTTCTAATTATGAATAAATTTTTAATAGCAAACCTCTAAGGGAAAAAATTCAATGCACACTGAACACCGATTGAGGATGAACAGGAATATAGCATCCATGCAAAAAAAAAAAAAAAAATTATCTCTGAAAAGATTATTAATGCAAAAAAAATTATCCACCATGAAGTGGTCAGAAATTATACAAAAGTGAAAAAAAATAAATAAAACCTTCAAGCTGGCTCACGTGCCTTAGGCGTGACGGTCATTAAATACTCATCACGCTTGTCGCTCAAATCAACTGAGATAAGACAACTAATCAAAAATAATATGGGTATTTAAAAAATACAATGGACTTTTGTGTGGGGACAAGAGCTTTTCACTTTAAAACTTGATCAAGGGCTTAGTTCACATGGTTTGAAACCTCAGGAACTCAATGACAATTTTTCCTTTAAATTTTGTTTATCATATAATAATATTTCAATAAAACGGGTGATTAACAGAGAAATCAAATAAATAAGAGCCCACGCAGGCCTTGGTAACCACCAACCTCTTCCTTTTAATTATTAATGTTGATTGGCAATGGGGCTTACCTTTGAATGCTGAAGTGGGCTTGTTAGCCCCTCATTAGTAGTAATTACAAACTTCAAGGTTCAAATACTTTCATCTACCCTCTGCATTTGCATTGGACACTCTAATGCATCAACTGCAACAGTCTAACAATTTCCAGTATGATTCATTCTAACAAGTGAGAGATCAAATTAAATTTCACAAGTAAATTCTGCTTAATTTACTCAAATGCCAACTCGCAGTTCTGACAGACCTTACAGAATTCAAGAAGCTTGAGAGACTAATTAATTAATTAACTAATTAATTATTACAGAGGTCACCGACGAGGGCCAGGGCGTTGCTGATCAGCCGCGCCACCTTCACAATCTGATCTCTGATCGTCTCCTTCACCCCTCCGTCCATGCCGCCATCGGCGAACCCATCCATGCACGTGGTCTCATCTGTCAGCGCCGCGCTGACCCACGTCTGCACGTCCTTCATTCGATCCACCACCACCGCTCTCTTCCCGCCGGCAGCGGCGGCAGCGCCCTTCAGTGCCCGCAGCGATCTTTGGAGCTCGTCCACTGACGCCCTCACCGTCACCATGCAGTCCTTCACCGCCGCCACCTCTCTGGGCTTCATTCCCCCGGACTTGGCCAGGTCGGAGACCGTGGACGAGACACTGCGGGCCGCGGCCAGGCTGGTTGAGATTGCGGCCTGGGCCTGCTGGGTCGGGTCAGAGCGGGCGGGGCCGACTCGCGCTGCGGTGCACAAGTCTGAAGCAATGAGAAAGAGAGCAATGAGAGCACAGAAACAGGTGAGATTGGCTCCTGATTCCATGTTGAAACTATGTGTGAGAGGAAAGAGAGAGACAATGAAGTTTTAGATGGATTTTTTATGTGCGCTCAATTTATAGAGCTTTTAGGGGGGACAAGAGCAAGAGCAACAGTTCTTGAAGAATTAACAATTAACTAATAACTTTAATGCTAGGGAGCCGACATCACCTTCAACAGCTGAGCAGCAGAGGGAATCTTGCGCGCCACGCGAGCAGCATGGGCTTGTACGCGTTCACACTTTGCAATGGTGGTTCTAATATTTTTTTATTTGAAAATTAAAAAAAAACAAAAATTAAAACAACAGCAGAGTGAGAGATGAGTGAGGTGAGAAACGAGTCTGAACACACACTGAGAAAAAGAGTCAGTGTGAAGTCGAGGTTTGGTTTCGGACAATCAGCTGGGGGCCGTGCGTTGCTGTTGTCGCCATCATCATCATGAATGAATTGAAGTAGGAATCATTTCTTTATTTAGAAGCAAACGCAAACACGAGCACGGCTCTCTTCTACTCTTTGTTTCGGGCCTAACTCTCCGCCGTGATTGTGGGTGGCGATTGATTTAGGGTCCATCGTCTCAAACTTCCTAATGTTGCCAAATTGTTAGCATTTATATTTATATTTTTTTTCTAAATTATTTATTTTTTTGTTGATGAATAAATCTAAGTCTGCTACAAGTCTACAAGCATGAATTAAAAAAATCCCAAACTTCTTGCTCACCACTATAAAGATATTTCAGATTTCAAGTAGGGACGAAAGTGGGTTGTGGTCACGCCCAGGCCTTTTTGGGCTAGCCCTGACTCTGGTCTGGGTCATCCTCAGGGCCCTAGGACTAGCAAGAAAAAGAATGCTTGCTTCTCTCAACTCTTTCGTGCCTTCTTTACTTGTAATCTTTTTCTAAGAATAGAAGTATTTTATTTCAATTTTAAAATTTTGAAGAGTGCGGGGCAATATTAGATTGCAAGGGAGTAATAGTAGGCGGCAATGTGTAGGATAAGAGTGTTTGGAAATGAAAATTTCAAGTGAATTTCAAGTTTAATTCAAGCGTGATCTGTTACTAGAAACACACAGATGATGGTTGGAGTATCTTCTCTTTTCATTGGAGATGAATGTAGCATATTCACATATTCAATTATGTTTCCGAATGAATGAGATATTCAAGTCGAGAGTTGACATAATTCAATTGCTAAAAGGGGACCAAAAGGAATAGAAACTTTTTAATTCTACATTGGATTTGGTGTGGGAAGTTGAATGGTTTAAATATGAAAAGTTGGGAGCTAAGGGCGTGCCCTTAGTGAAATTACCTAGAGGGAGGGTGAATAGGTGACTAGCTAATTTAATAGTGAATTAATGCGGAATTAAAACAATTTATGCAAACTAAAAACTATTATGTACAACACACCAAGTATAACACAAGTGTGTAGTCGGATTCCCCGAAGGGCTCTGAACTATCTCCTCAAGATTCCTATATAAGAGTTGAGGTGCTGCTACGACTCTCTTGGTTGAATACAAGTGTGAGCAAACAATCCCCAAGCATATAACAATATAACACAAGATATATCAATCATATAAAGATATGAACAATGTAAGCATACAAGCTATAAACACAAGTGAGAGAGAGAGAGAGCAAACACGGGAGATTTGTTTCGAGGTTCGAGTACCCCTGATCTATGTCCCTGCCTTCAACACTATGAAGGTTTTCACTATAAACCGATCCCACCGGATCACTCGGTGCCGCAACACCTACAATGAGTTCACACTAGAACTCCTTGGACTCACTAGTCCCTCTTTTGTTCCCGCAAGAACTACACACCGCAAGCACACTAGCTTGCTGAGGCCACACCTCTACACCGAGCTCTCACTAAAACTCGAAACAACGCGAACCCGCAAGTCCGCCTCCTCAAATACAAAGTAGAACACTTTGGTGATCGAAACACTTTGATCACCTAAAACTCTCTCATAACAAAGATCCCTATAGGATTAATATAGTAATGGATAGCTCAAGTGTATGTGAGAAATGATTGATTTGGTGGTAAAAAACTCAAGAAAACTCTTTTTCAAAACACTCTTGAAAAACTCTCTTTTTGGTATGGAAGTATTTGGCTCTAAAATAAGTGGAGATAAACACTTAGAAGTGTAGGAAAAACTAGCTTGAAAGCCCACTTAAAATCTTATAGAAAACAGTCCAAGAGCCCTAATTTATAGGCTTGCAAAAACTAGCCGTTGGGGTCCAAATCAACAATTTAGACTGCTGGCAGTTGACCGCTCAGTCGACCAACCAACGGTCAGATTTCTAACCGTTGTGCCAGCGGTCAACCAGCCGGTTGACCATTGCCTGGCAAATGACCCAGCGGTCGACTGCCTGGTCGACCGGGCCATTTCCAGAGACCAGAGGCTCTCTAGCGATTTATCGTGCGGTCGACCGGCCCAAGCTGTGCACGCTTGTACACATCGGTCGACCGGAGCGGTCGACGGCAGAAAGCCAGTCTAGCAATTTCAGGGATTAAAAACTTGGCTTTTTACCTTCAATAAAATCCATAAATTCTCTAAAAATCTACAAAAATAAGTTTAGTAATATACTTTAATATACATACATGTTTGAGTAAAAATCAAAATATGTTATAAACATTTTGAACTATTTTTGTAATATGAAAGTTTTGCCTTAAAACAAAAATCTGTATTTTTCCAAAATGAAAACCGATTTTTTCTAAACTCCTCCAAATATAAAAATAAGATATTTTAAACACTTTTAAAGCTTAGTGTGTATGAATATGATCCACTAACATATATGATGAAATATCTATGTTTTTGATATTAAGCTCTAAATTAAGTTTTGATAAAACACATGTATAAAAAAAAAAATCAAACCGGTATTTTTTCAAAACAAAAACTCTATAATGAAAACAAATATAAATCTTGTGTGAGTGTATATGAACATGAGCAATCCACCAACTAATCTATCCTTTACATTTTATCTAAAAACAAAATCTAACTATAAACAAACCTAGACACAAGTTTTCTCTTGAAGGTCTTCTTTTTCTTCTTGACTTGGTCCAAACCATAATCCAATAAGCTATACTCCTCTTGAGTACTTGATATGGTCTTGATGCGTGAGCTCATGAATCAACACGTGCTACCTCCAAAACTTGACTTCAAATTCTTTATTGAAACTAAACACCTACTAAGATCTTGATCACATATCTGAGACTAATTAAATACAAAATTATTAGGACTATAACTACATGAGTTAATCATCATCAAAACTAGAGTGATGGGCCTTTGGGCCAACAATCTTCCCCTTTTTGATGATAACAAAACTCATGGAGTTATATATGCATGGATTAAAGTCAAGCTTCATAGAAGCTCCCCCTTAACTCATGCATAACAATAAATAAATAGATATTGCAATGAAGTGCATAAACTAAACAAATATATATGCATAAACAAGGAGAGAGAAACATGCATAAATCAAAAGTTCTTTTCTTCAAAAACTTTCTCCCCCTTTTTGTATAAACTTTCAAAATCTTCTCCCTATTTTATAAAAACATAAACTGCATAAACTTAATATATGCAAAAACTCAAATATGCATATATAAACTCAAAATCATTCTCCCCCTTTTTGTCAACCATCAACAACGGGGTGAAAAATAAATCAACAATAAGGATATATATGCGATATACATTCATGAAGAGGAAGACGGTAAGTTAGCTCCCCTGCATACATCCATTACATGAAGAAATGATGACAAACCCTAACTCACACAAAACATAATATACAATGCATAAGTGAAGATGTGAAGCTCCCCCTACACACGTGTATCACATAAAGAAGAGATGTCAAGCTCCTCAATATAAGATACACTTAACATGAATTTATATATAGAAGAGATGTTAAGCTCCCCTTGCATATAAGCAATACATATCAAAATATTTTTAACACAAATTTTGATAATTACTCCAAGTAATAAAACAAATTTTGAGATACCATTTATAAATAAACAAAATTTTAAGATATCTTAAGATTTTTGATATCATTTGAACTTGGAAATTTTTGATACTAAATGAAATTAAAGTATTTTATATTTTGATATCAATTGAAATACATGAGAAATTTTGGTACCAAATAGGTAAAACATTTGTGATACCAATAGAAATTTAAACCCAATTGGAAATCGAAATAAATTGATACCAATTGAAGTATATTATAAATTTTGATATCAATAAAAATACCAATTGAAAATAATGCATAAGCTTATTAAAATACCAATTGAGATACAATTAAAATTAAGATTTAAATCAAACTTAGCATAAACATAATTTGTGCTTTAAGCATGTAAATATATTATAAATCAAGCACAATCAATTCATATTAATGTATGAAAAAGAGAATATCAAGAGAAATTGATATTATTTGATATTTGAAGCATACATATATAGAAAACAAAATATGAGTATACAAAAAAATATCAATTGTGATACCAATTGAAAATATAATGAGATTCAAGTGTATTACTCATAAAGATCCACCCTTTTCATGCACATGATAAAATATATTTAATTTGAGCATACAAGGCATGATCACCCATCCATCCGCCCTTCGGTTGGTAGGGTTTTCAAAAATAAGAGTTTGAAAATATTTGCATTGTGAAAATACTACAAAATGAAGAATACATAACTAGTTAGTAATTTTGAAAAATTAGTTAAAATCCTTCAAATATGAAAGCAAATTATATATATCTCATGAAGCAAATTAAATACACAAGAGTTGACACTCGAAATCTATAGGACTCATAAAAGTGCTCACGAAATAAAGTCATGAGTAAACAAACAAATAATGTGAGTGTACAAGTATCATATGAATAGCATATTAATGAAAATAGTCAATGAGGCTCAAAAACATCAAGCAAGTAAAAATCATGAAAATTCATTTTTTTCAAATTAAAATTAAACTTCAAGGTATATGTATGACTTATCCAAAGCTAAAAATACGCATACATATCCCAAACACAAAGAATCCATAATAGTATTTCATGAAGGCAAGTGACTCAAGGGTATATATGTATATTTATTAGTTTTAGATAAATATAACATATACATGAAACAAAACATGCATAAGAATAGGCAAAACATGTATAAATGAGGAAATCATCAAAACTAGGTTATACATGTACATGTAATGAGTACAATTGAGCAATGAAGTACAAACATATAAGAGTCAAATGTTGCTCACTACTCGTACAAGTATATACACAAGTTTTGACAAAAAGTATATCTAAACAAGTATTCACCTTATGAAATACAAAACATGATTATTTTATGATAAAATAAAATATGCTAAAAATCATCAAATATAAAAGCATATAAACTAAATGGAGTTTAGAGATAGTTACCAAAACGCATGAACTATACTTCCAGTCTCCAAAACATAGTAGTCTTCCCACCAAAACCACCTCGATAGCGGAGCATCAATTTTGTATGTTCATCTAGCCCATGCATCCACCATCAAGGCGCCAATCCTCTCACGTCATGTGAGAGCCCACACCTACATCAAACACAAGAGGTGGGGACTTTGGTACCCATTTTCTTTTGGGTCCATGGAGGTTAGCATTATTTGAAACCCAAACATTTTTATTAAAAAATTAATATGGTTTATCTATCAAAATAAAACTTTGCTAAATGGCCTTTGCGGCCGCAATGTGTACACTTGTACACTCTAACATGCACATATGAATGAGTGTGATCACAGTGTGCAAAGTGTGCATATGTGTGCCGTGGGTGATGTGCATGTACATGTGTAGCTTGTTTCTTTGAAAATAAGGTTTCCAATTTATTATGGTTAAATGCACAATTGCTCAAAAGTTGAGCTCAAACAATCTATTCTATTTTTTAAAAATTTAATCTCATTATTATTGATAGTAGCATGAAAAGCATGGTGAGAATGAGAATCAACATTCCTTTTCTTTTTAGAAACATTTTCCTTTTCTTTTAAACAATTTTTCTTTTCAAAGAGTTATTTTCATTTAAAGCAATCTCTTTTCATTTTTCACCAAAACAATTTTATTTTTCAAAGAAATATTTCCTTCACAAAGATCATTCAATTTAGAAGTCAAGAAAATACTATCCTTTTTCAACAAATCATTTTCTTTTGAAATACATTCTAATTTATTTTGAAAAGAGTCCTCTTCTTTTAACAAAGAAGTGTTGTTCTTTTTCAATTTATTATTATCCTTTTTAAGCAATTCATATTCTTCAAGAAGTTATTGACAAAAAGATTCAAGTTCATCATAAGACATGTCAACATCCTCATCAAACTCGGATTCGGAGTTTACCTCAAGGGGATAGCCCTTTGGACCATGTAGCACAAGTTGGAAGCATTACTTTCAACATCCGAGTTACTCCCCTCATAGTATTGCTCTTGTTCGCCAAGGGAGATTATAGTGTTTCATACTATAAAAGCCAAATCAAAGTTAGAAACCCTAGATAAATATTCATCATTTAGGGTACTCTTTAATGCATGGATGGCTTTTGAATTAGCCTCAAGATACTTACTATTACTAAAGTATGAATCCTTAATGGTAGCAAGATAAACATGAATACCTAGGCCTTTGAGGTACATTGACATTTTAACCTTCCAAGTTTGGATGTTAAGAATATCAAAAGTGGGAGGTGACATGAAATCTTTGTGTGTACAAATATTGTGATTAGCTATAAATAAGGATCTTTAACTCAAGGTGGTTAGACCCAAATCAAGAGCACGAGGTTCTGATACCAATTGAAATCACCTACAGGGAGGTGAATAGGTGACTAGCTAACCTAATAGTGAATTAACGTGAAATTAAAACTATTTATGCAAATTAAAAACTATTATGCAGAACACACCAAGTATAACAAAAGAGTGTAGCCGGATTCCCCGTAAAGGGCTCTGGACTATCTCCTCAAGATTCCTCTAGATAAGAGTTGAGGTGCTGCTATGGCTCTCTTTGTTGAATACAAGTGTAAGCAAACAATCTCCAAGCATATAACAATATGGCACAAGATATATCAAGCATATAAACACAAGTGAGAGATAGAGAGAGCAATCGCAAACACGAGAGATTTGTTTCGAGATTCGAGCACCCTTGCTCTACATCCCCGCCTTCAACACTATGACGGACTTTCACTATAAACCGATCCCACCGGATCACTCGGTGCCGCAACACCTACAATCAGTTCACACTAGAACTCCTTGGACTCACTAGTCCTTCTTTTGTTCCTGCAAGAACTACACCCCGCAAGCACATTAACTTGCCGAAGCCGCACCTCTATACCAAACTCTCACTAGAACTCGAAACAATACGAACCCGCAAGTCCGCCTTCTCAATACAAAGTAGAACACTTTGGTGATCGAAACACTTTGATCACCTAAAACTCTCTCATGTTGGCCCAATGGCCTTCCACTCTAGTTTTGATGATGATCAACACTCATGTAGTTATGTTTACTAATATTCTTGTGTTTCTAAGTTTCAGATCATTAACAGGATATTAGGTTGGTGATTAGCTTCAACAAGATGATTAGAAGCTATTCATGATGATTCCGGTGCCAAAGCTTAAAGATCATACATTTGCACTTGGAGAATCACGGAGTTTGGACCGAGTCTACTTGAAGATGAAGATCGTCAAGAAGACTTAGGTATCTAGTTTAGAGTTTGTGTTTTAGATCCATATTTGTAAAGCTTAGTTTAGTTGATATGCTCAAGTGCACAAAACACACACGTTTCATGATTTGGTTTTTGGTTTTCATGAATAATAGATCAAAACAAGTTTACCTTATACCTATGTATATTAGATATGTTCTAGATATACATACATGCTTTAAACTTGCTAGACAACTTATTTTGACTATCCTATTCATGTTTTGGAAAATTCTAGTTTGATAAAATACAAGTTTTGTTTTTGATAAAATTGGCAAGACACAAAAATGAATTGATATGATTGATATATGTCTTGAAATTTTTATCACAAGTTTGGTTATCAAAGTAAAATGATAAAACAAGTTTTAGAAAAACATATTTTTAGAAAAACAGTTTTTATTGTGATTAAAACTATTTTTTAGATTTACTGTGAATTTATGGGATTTTTATTGAGTGAAAAGACCTATTTTCAAATCCCGTATCTGTGCAGAACTGAGGACTGGCTGACAGGCCAAGTCGGTCGACCGGACCGGTCGACCGCACCATAGGCCGGTCGACCGGGACGGTCGACCGACGTGCACAAGTCTGTGCACGTTTTGGAGTCTCTGGGACGGTCGACCGGGCCGGTCGACCGAGATGAGAGTTCTGCTCTCAGGATGTTTCGGTCGACCGGGCCGGTCGACCGCTATTGCCCAACGGTCACATTTTTGACCGTTGGCGGTCGACCGGGACCGGTCGACCGGCAGTCTGTCAGACTGCCAGCTCAGCCTAACGGCTAGTTTTGTATAGGGGCTATATAACCCCCATCTCTTTGGGGATTTTGGCCAAGTTTTCTAAGAGAAAAATTTTCAGTTTTCTGAAGTGTTTAAAAGAGTTTTAAAAAGAGTTTTTGGGCTTTAAACTTCTCATCTCTATTTGTTTTGGGTTTTTGAAAAATCAAGAAAGCTAGGGTTTTGGGAGATTGTATTGATTTGCTTTTTCTATCTTCTACAAGAGATTTCCCAAGTAGTTTTTCTTTGTTGCTTGTTTCCAAAAACACTTTGATTCCACACTTGAGCTATCTTCTATCCTAAACTATTAGGATCTTTGTTTTTGTGGAAAAAGAAAGAAAAAGAGAGTTTGTGGTTTTTGAACCACTTGTTGTAAACCCTCCTTTATTTGTTGTATCCCTCTTCGGTAGAGGTGATCGAAGTGGTATTGGTTTGCTCCCTCTTCGGTAGAGGTGGAGTTTGGTTGTGAGCCTCTTCGGTAGAGGTGTGTGGATTGGTTGTTGTATTGGCTACGGGCCTAACCCCTCGGTTGTGAGGAGGTTGTTGTTGAGAGAGGAGTTTGGTACTCCTAGAGTTGTAAGAAATCCTCTTCGGTAGAGGTTCCCTCGGTGGAGTTGAGATAGTGGAAATCCTACACGGTGGTGTAGGCGGGGATGTAGAGCAAGGTGCTCGAACCTCGAAACAAATCTCGGTGTTTGCGATTGCTCCCATTGTCTCTCTAACTCTCTCTCTCATTTACTTTGTGCAAAGCATCATACTTCATATCATATCATATTTGCTTGTGTTGAGCATATTTCATATTGCCTTGCATCTTATTCATATTGCTACATCTTGTATGCTTGGCTTGATTGTGTGTGTATTTTATATTACTTGGATTGCTTATGTGTGTGTGCCTAACTTATACTCATCCAACAAGAGCTTCACATAGCACCTCAACCCATTTCAAGGGGAATCAAGGGGAGTTAGTCCAGAGCCTCGCAAGGGGAATTCGGCTACACTTGTTGCATTGTATTAGTTTGTGCATAATTTGCATTAGCTTCCGCATTTAGCGCACTTAGTTTGCATTTAGTTTCTTAGATTAGCACTTACACCTATTCACCCCCCCTCTAGGTGTTTTTCAATTGGTATCAGAGCTAGTGCTCCTGATACTTAGGCTTAACATCCTAGGAGTGAGATCCATTTGCTTGCTAATCTACATTTGCATTTGATTGTTTGCACATATTTAGTTTATACCATGGACTTCATGACCCCACCTAGTTTGACCCTTCCAACATTGATGTTTGGAAGTATAGGATGTCCATGTACCTAAAGACCCTAGGTTTGCATGTTTTCCTTGCGGCCACTAAGAGATGTTATCTTGGTGATTGCAATCATATAGGGGCCAATGCACAAGCCCTAGAGGCTATTAGAAGCACATTACCTAAAGATTATCTTATGTGTGTTTCTAATCTTGATTCCGCTTTTGCAGTGTGGAACAAGTTGACTTCAACCACCACCCCAAGCTTCAAGTCCAAATCCAAGAAGAGGAATCTAGTGGAGAATCCAACTCTATATGCTACATGGTCCAAGGGAATGACTCCCTTGAGGTACATTCGGAATCTCAACTAGATAGTAATGATTGTGCTAGTTCTTCAAATGATTATGTTGATCCCCATGCCTTAAATGAAGAACTATCTATTGTGTGTGAAAAGTTAATAGAAAATTATAACGTGTTGAAAAAGAAAAGTCTAGATATTGAAAAAGAAAATAAATGTTTGCATTCTAGACTTGATTGTGTTTTGCAAGAGAAAGTTGAGGTCTATAATGAAAGGGATTCATTGAGATCTCAATTGGAACTTGCTTTAAAAGAAAATAAATTTTTAAAGTCTAAAAATGATTGTGAAACTCTTTTGAAGAAAAATGAAAATTTGTCTTCTAAAGTTGATTTTGTTTTAAAAGAGAATGTTGTTTTGAAAAACAAAATCATTTCTATTTCCAATGATTCAAATGTTTGCTTAGAGAAAAATATTGTTTTGCAAAATAAGATTGATTCTCATGTTTGCCATGCTAGTGTAGCTTCTTCATCTAGTCTACCTAATGCATGTACCTCTTCTTCTAGGATCAATGATGATATTTGTATGTTAAAGAAGAGAGTAGATTGTTTGGGCTCCACTATGAGCCAATGTGCCATGAACCACACACGGTTGGAAACCTTGGTTCGAAAGACAAGTTCCATCCTTTATGCATGCACACCCATCACGGCATACACATGCTTCACACGGACACTGATTGGTAGTGAAAAGTGC
This sequence comes from Agave tequilana, assembly GCA_038442645.1. Taxonomy (NCBI): domain Eukaryota; kingdom Viridiplantae; phylum Streptophyta; class Magnoliopsida; order Asparagales; family Asparagaceae; genus Agave; species Agave tequilana. The sequence goes on from JAVJIF010014721.1 coordinate 54,896, forward strand.
ATTTTTATCATCATATTTACCATCACATTTTCATATTTATTCATTTAATTCTGCACATTTATTAATAATTTGTAATTTATTGTGTGCAGGCCTCGAATTGTTATTTTAGCAATAAATAAAGCTTAAAGAGCCCAAAAGCCCAGATCCAAGCCCATGTTTGAAGCCCAGGTGAAAAAGCGCAAATACAAAGAGTCAAAATGCAAATACAAGGGCTAAAAGTTGCAAATATCAGAGATTAGGGAAGGATAGACTTCTATCCAACCCTAAACACATGCAGGATGAGGATAAAAGGCCAAGATAAGAAGAAAATTCGTGGGAAGAAGATTTGAAGAAATCTGGATTAAGAGTAACTTGATTACCAAGTTATCTCGAATATGAAAGTAGGGGAGTAGAGAATATTAAAATATCTGAGAGTATAAAGTGTTGGCCCAAAGGCCATTATCCCGGTTATTTTGATGATAGCAAAACGTATTTAGTTATGTATTTAATAATCTTGTTTAAAAGTATTTCAGGTTCAAGAAACAGATTTTGACGACTCCACTAAAAGACTCACACTTTTGGAGTTTGCCCAACATTTGCATTCCCAAGCTAAAGCACATAGGAAGCTTCGGAATTTGCGTTGAAGAAAAGTTCAAGAAGAAGATCAAGACTTGCTAAAGAATCCAAGATTTGTATTTTGTCTATTTTGTTTTAGAATTTTTGTCAAAACTAATAGTAGAAGTAGAAATATGGGATATCACACACACACATTTTCTAGAGTGATTTTTGGCTTCAAAAATACTTTCTATTTTCATTTCCAAACTTATTTTTAGATGAACTTATTTATTTTGGAAATACGATTTTAGAAAGACTAGTTTTTGGAAAAACATTTCATGGAAAATCAAGTTTTTATCAAAAGAATTTTTACCAAGTATTTTACCTTGCTAGTAGTATGACACATGCTCATACTCTATGATTTTTCAAGACCAAAACATTTTATCCAAGACCCAAAACCAAATCCAAAATTGTCCAGGTCCTGTAAATTCTGATTTTTCAGAAACTCACAGTGACCGGTCGACCGGCAGTCGACCGGGACTCGACCGACATGCACAACTGTGCATGTGCGTATCAGTCGACCGGGAGTCGACCGATACTCGACCGGCCCAAACCCTTTGCTCTCTGGAAATTGCCAGTCGACCGACCCGGTCGACCGGTGAGCCCCAACGGTCGGATTTTCGACCGTTGGCGGTCGACCGACCCGGTCGACCGGTAGTCTGTCAAAAGTTCTGACAGACTCAACAGCTATTTTTCTGACTCTTTGACTTTAGGGATTTGTCTCCAACGAATCTCTTGAGCAGTTTTTGACCCCTATAAATAGGTAGTCACTTCAAGTGACATGACTAACAATTTTACAAAGAATATCAAGAGTTTTTACAAGAGTTTCTCAAGATTTCCAAAGTTTAAGTTTAGAAAAGATTTTTCTCTCCAAAGCCAAAATTCCATACACCTTACTTGGAGCCTATTCTTCTACTTCTCTCTAGTTTTGCACTACACAATCCCATACTCTAACTCTCCTATTTGGTTCTAGGATTGTGCTTAGTGAGCTCTTTTGTAAAGTGATCAAGTGTGATCACTTCCATTGTAATTGAGTGAAGTTGTAGAGGCATCGGCCTCAAGGCGAGCTAGTGAGCTCAAGGTGGTGAAGTGTCATCACGGGAGACGGACAAGTGTTGTCCTTGTATTGTTGATCCGGTGGGATCCTCAATAGTGGAAATCCTTCAAGTGTGAAGGCGGGGACGTAGAGCGTGGCTCGAACCTCGGAAACATATCGGCGTGTTTGCGTTTGCTCAAATTCTTCTAACTCTATCTCTTTTATTACTTGCAATTTTACATTGTCTTTTACTTGCAAGAAATATTGTATTGTGCTAATTGTTTAGAGTTAAATTTTTAAATTCCGCATAATTGCCATTATCATATAGCCATCACCTATTCACCCCCCCTCTAGGTGATTTCAATTGGTATCAGAGCCTAACCCTAGATTTGGTTTAACCACCTTAGGGAGATCCTTCATTTGGCTATATATATTTGCTTGTTGTTGTTTGTTACATTTTACTTGCTTGTGCATTCATGGCATCCATGGACTTTTCTAGCATTAAATCCCCTCCCAAATTTGATGGCTTGAACTTTCCTATTTGGAAAGTCAAGATGAACTTGTTTTTGAAATCCTTAGGTGTTAGGGTAGCTAGGGCCATTACCAAAGACTTCATTGAACCAACTAGTGATGAGAGCACATGGTCCGAGGATACTTCCAAAGACTATGAAGCAAATGCTAGGGCACAATATGCATTAACACAAGCACTTAATGAAGATGACCTTGCACGCATCATTAATTGTAAATCGGCATATGAAGTTTGGAACATGCTTATTGTGACTCATGAGGGAACGTCACAAGTCAAGAGAGCAAAAGTTGACTTGTTACGTTCTCAATATGAGAATTTTTACATGATTGATAATGAGAGCATTGATGACATGCTCACTCGCTTTACAAAAATAACTAATGCTCTTTCTTCCTTAGGCGACAAGATTGACAACGATCAAAAGATAAGAAAGGTGATTCGAGCTCTTCCCAAAGCTTGGGAAGTCAAGGCGACAACCCTCAAAGAGCTTAATGACAAAGAGGAGATGGACTTCTCCGGCTTCATCGGCAATCTCAAAACACATGAGATGGAGATGAAGGTTCGAGAAGAAAGGGAGGCTCCAAAGAAGAAATCAATAGCCTTCAAAGCCGCTCCAACCATTCAAGACGAGGATGATTCATCGGATGAGTGCGATGAAGACTTCGCCATGCTCATCCGGAAGGTGGGCAAGATGTTCTACAGAAAGGGAAGACAAAGCAATTTCCGGCGAGGGAAACCTCAAGGGAGATTTGAGAGAAAAAGAGAGGAGCCCGGTCCTTGCTTCCATTGCAAGAAGATCGATCACCTCATTGCCGATTGCCCCGCTCTACAAGCGACCACATCCAAGAACGGGCAAAGAAAGAAGAAAGCAATGGTGGCTACATGGGATGATACGGATTCCGAATCCGAAGAGGAAGTCGACGCCGCGAACATGTGCTTCATGGCACAAGGTGAGGACACTTCTAAGGTAACCCTTGAAACTACTTTAGAAGATGATGATTTAACTATGGATGAGCTTGCACATTTTTTGAAGAATTGCAAAATAGGTATGAGATTTCCCAATCTCAAAATAAGAAATTAAAAAGAGAAAATGAAGCTTTAAAATATAAAGTTGAAATAGTTGTTAAAGAAAAGGATGTTTTATCTAGCTCTTTTGGAAAATTGAAAAATGATTTTGATAAATATAAACTTGCAAATAAGGGTAAAACCCCATAGTTTCAATTGATAAAAATGATTTTGTTGAGATCCAAAAACGTGTTGAAGCTTTGGACTCAAATTTAAAAAGTTATGCTTTTGATTTGAAAAAAATAGCATCTAAATTTCCTAAGGGAGTACCCCAAGGGAAACATGCATCTCATACACATACACATGCACGGAAACATGCGCACACACATAAGCATGCATACATGTATAGTAGTGGTAGAATTTATGTTTGCACTCATTGTGGCCGCAAAGGCCATTTAGAAAAATTTTGTTATGCTAAAAATAATGTTAATAATAAATATGTTTGGGTTCGCCCCGGTACTAACCCCAAAGGACCCTCAAAGATTTGGGTACCAAAAGATCCTCCAATTGTAGATGAAACAGGTGGATCTACTTCCTCCAAGACTTAGGGGGAGACGGTGCCCGGGTGGTAGATGCAACTAAGCTCACAAGTTCAAATCTAGCTTGCATCGCTATCGTGGAGGCACCTATTTTGGAGATTGCCCTTAAATTGGTAACATCTCCATTTTAAAATAGTTGTTGATTTTTGGTTATGTATACATGTGTATAGAATTGATAGTTTGCTTTTGTACTCTATTGATGCATGTCTATATAGAACTACTTTTCTATCATGTTGTGTACATGCCTTGCGTTAATTTTCATATCTTGTATTTTCATGCCTTATGTCATATTTGTCCACATGTCCATATTTTTGTGTATCTATATGTATATACTATTTTTCAAAAGTATAAATTAATAATCAAAATTTCTTGTTTAAACAAATACCTTAAGATGGCAATTGCGCACCTCAACTCATTCAAGAGGAATCAAGAGGATGAAGTTCAGAACCCGTCACTGGGTATTCGGCTTCAACATCTTTAAATCTTTGTTTAAATTTGTAAAATAAAATTAAAACATTTTGTGTGAAGTTTTTGTTGATGTGATCACTAAAAGAAGATTTTTAAAACTGGTTGTTGTATCCCTGTATGTTATAATATATCATATTTTATTTGTTATAATTTTTCTTTAAAATTATTTCTGGGTCAGAATCTGGTAGCAGTTTTTCAGTCAAAGCCGGTCGACCGGCCCCTAACCCCAGTCGACCGACTCTGCCTGAGAAAATTTTTTTTTTTTTTCTGCTACCGGTCGACTGTTTTATAGGACCAGTCGACCGATCCGAGTGCGTGACTCTCTGTATCTTTTCGGTCGACCGGCCCTTAACCCCAGTCGACCGATCGTCGAATTCTGGCTTATATTTGGACTTTTTCTTCACTGTTTCGCTCACTCTCTCATTTCTCTCTCAGCGAGCCGCAGGACCTTCTTCTTCCCAAATTTTCTAACTTCAAATCCGTTCACCTGATCTCAAATTCTTTCAAAACCCATCTCAAACTCCTCATTCCTAATTCAGATCTTCAATCTCAAACCGATCCGTCCATCAGATTTTCAGAATTTCTGGATTTTCAAGCTAGGGTTTCAGAATTTTCTCAAGGTAAAAATTCGGATTTTACATCTGTTATTCCTTTCTAGCTTAGATATATCACTTCTTTTGTCTTCATATTAGGTTGATTAATCATCTAGATCGTGCCTTTACCTGCAAAACCCTAAAAATTTGATTTTTATCATGCCTCCTAAAAGACATCGTTCTGAGAAGGGAAAGGGCATTGCCCAATCCTCATCTCAAGCCCCTAGGACTGATCCCTTGTTGCGTAACGATCTTGCCTCTGACCGTTACACACATCTAGCCCCTAGGAACACAATTTCGGGTAGGTATGTGGCTATCCATGACTTTGAACATCTTGATATCCCCCACATTCTCCGTGCCAACAATCTTGTGGATTTTCTCTCCATCAGGGAGAAGGTTTACACTTCCTTGGTTCCCTATTTCTATGCCAATTTTGAATTTAGTGGGAACCGGATCATCTCCCGTGTGATGGGTAGGGACATAATATTTCCCTAGGTCAGTTTGCTAGGATTCTTCATCTTTCCACTGATGGAATAGATGTCTACTCTCATGACCTACATGATTTTTCTGAATATCCGGAGGGTGAGTCTTCGCTCACCGCATCCACTCTCATTCACCGGAATGACGATCCCGATTTGGTAAGGAATGAGATTGTGAGTCAGTATTCCCTCCAATCTCAGGTCCTTGCTAAGATTATCTTTCATAATATCGTGCCTAAATCCGGTGAATTCAGTCATGCTCGAGGTCCTGTTCCCCTGATTATCTATTGCCTCCTTAAAGGCATTAGGATAAATTTCCCTCGAGTGATCGCTTCTCACATGAGTTGTGATCAGATTCGCACTGCTGGTAGGAGTCTGCCTTACGACATGCTCATTACCCATCTGCTTAGGGCTTTAGACTTCGATCTTTCTGGTCAAGCCCCTTCAAAACCCTCATCTGATATCAATGCTGCTGCTTTGAAGATGATGGAAGCTCAGTTGCGTCGACACGCAGCTGTGCAACCACCACCTGTTCCTGCAGCTGATCCAGCTCCAGCTCCACCTCCTGTTTTTCCTGCTCCTGAGTTTCAGGGTGCTTCTGCTTCTGAGGTCCGCTCAATGATCGAGGCTCATCAGGCCTGGGTCGGAGAGCAAGTCTCTGCACTTCGTGCAGATATGGATTCTCGTGCTGCTATGGATTCTGCTTTTCGGGCGGAGGTCCGAAACGACTTGTCTTATATGGCTGAATCCATGAGATTTGTGGATGTTCAGTTTCAGTCTCTGTTCACAAAATTGGACATAGTCGTTCCTGATGGGACTCCGGGTGCTCGTCGACTCCCTGCCGCTGGTCCTCCTTTCCCTCCCAGAGCTCGCGTCTCTATTCCACCACCGCGCCCCAGAGTTGATGCCTTGGATACAGAGGAGGTAGATTCTTCCTCTTCCTCAGATGATGGTGATGACCAGACGATGGCTGAGGGCTCTGATGATGACGAGGAGGAGGATGACGAGGCCACTGAGTGATGCTGCTGTTGATGCTGATGAGTGACCTCCCCTTTATTGATGATGTCAAAAAGGGGGAGAGATATTTGGAGAGAGAGAGATATTTTGTTATGACTCTTTGTTATTTTTGTTATGTACTTGACTTATTTTGTTGGACACCTTTTATTTTTGTGGACATGTATCTTTTGTGGTATGTATTTATGTCATGTATGAGACTTATTTCCTTATCTATAATATGACATGAGTAGTTGATATGTTGTGATTGGCATGGATGTGTGATGTTTATTTTTTATCACTATGCCTGAGTATGATTTTTATATATGCTTGTGTTGAGGGGGAGCTTCATTTGAAGACTCTACCCAAAATATCTTGTGATAACTACATATGTTTTGCCATCATCAAAAAGGGGGAGATTGTTGGCCCAAAGGCCATTATCCCGGTTATTTTGATGATAGCAAAACGTATTTAGTTATGTATTTAATAATCTTGTTTAAAAGTATTTCAGGTTCAAGAAACAGATTTTGACGACTCCACTAAAGACTCACACTTTTGGAGTTTGCCCAACATTTGCATTCCCAAGCTAAAGCACATAGGAAGCTTCGGAATTTGCGTTGAAGAAAAGTTCAAGAAGAAGATCAAGACTTGCTAAAGAATCCAAGATTTGTATTTTGTCTATTTTGTTTTAGAATTTTTGTCAAAACTAAATAGTAGAAGTAGAGATATGGGATATCACACACACACATTTTCTAGAGTGATTTTTGGCTTCAAAAATACTTTCTATTTTCATTTCCAAACTTATTTTTAGATGAACTTATTTATTTTGGAAATACGATTTTAGAAAGACTAGTTTTTGGAAAAACATTTCATGGAAAATCAAGTTTTTATCAAAAGAATTTTTACCAAGTATTTTACCTTGCTAGTAGTATGACACATGCTCATACTCTATGATTTTTCAAGACCAAAACATTTTATCCAAGACCCAAAACTAAATCCAAAATTGTCCAGGTCCTGTAAATTCTGATTTTTCAGAAACTCACAGTGACCGGTCGACCGGCAGTCGACCGGGACTCGACCGACATGCACAACTGTGCATGTGCGTATCAGTCGACCGGGAGTCGACCGATACTCGACCGGCCCAAACCCTTTGCTCTCTGGAAATTGCCAGTCGACCGACCCGGTCGACCGGTGAGCCCCAACGGTCGGATTTTCGACCGTTGGCGGTCGACCGACCCGGTCGACCGTAGTCTGTCAAAAGTTCTGACAGACTCAACAGCTATTTTTCTGACTCTTTGACTTTAGGGATTTGTCTCCAACGAATCTCTTGAGCAGTTTTTGACCCCTATAAATAGGTAGTCACTTCAAGTGACATGACTAACAATTTTACAAAGAATATCAAGAGTTTTTACAAGAGTTTCTCAAGATTTCCAAAGTTTAAGTTTAGAAAAGATTTTTCTCTCCAAAGCCAAAATTCCATACACCTTACTTGGAGCCTATTCTTCTACTTCTCTCTAGTTTTGCACTACACAATCCCATACTCTAACTCTCCTATTTGGTTCTAGGATTGTGCTTAGTGAGCTCTTTTGTAAAGTGATCAAGTGTGATCACTTCCATTGTAATTGAGTGAAGTTGTAGAGGCATCGGCCTCAAGGCGAGCTAGTGAGCTCAAGGTGGTGAAGTGTCATCACGGGAGACGGACAAGTGTTGTCCTTGTATTGTTGATCCGGTGGGATCCTCAATAGTGAAAATCCTTCAAGTGTGAAGGCGGGGACGTAGAGCGTGGCTCGAACCTCGGAAACATATCGGCGTGTTTGCGTTTGCTCAAATTCTTCTAACTCTATCTCTTTTATTACTTGCAATTTTACATTGTCTTTTACTTGCAAGAAATATTGTATTGTGCTAATTGTTTAGAGTTAAATTTTTAAATTCCGCATAATTGCCATTATCATATAGCCATCACCTATTCACCCCCCCTCTAGGTGATTTCATAAAGTAGGGGAGTAGAGAAAGAAAAAGCAAGAAAAGATAAGGCGGTAAATAAAATTATTTTAATCAGGCAAAAATTTGACTGTTTCAGAAACGTTTCAAAAAATTTTCAAAAATAGAAAATATTATTTTAAGATATCTGGTGAAATTATATTAGAGAAATTCGATCTAGTTTTCAAATTAAAAATCCTGAAATCTTCCGACGATACCGGCCGACACCAGAATCGGTTAAATTTTGATAAATTTAAAAAAATCCCAAAAATGTATTTAGATAGAAAATAAAATTCTAAGAAGTAATGTAAAAACCATTTTTCAAAATTAATCCCATTTGAAAACTAAAAATCTGGGAATCGGTCAGCGATGCCGACCGACATAGATTTGGAGATTTTGTAGAAAAATTTAAAAAATTCTAGAAAATCATGAAAAATATAAAATATTAGAAAACATTGTTTGAAACTAAAATCGGTCAAATCGGGTTACCAAAAAGGACAAATCGGTCGGTATGCCGATATCGGGTTCCCTGTCCGGATTAGGGCTTACTCTAAGATTGAGAATCCAGATCCGATACCAAAAACATGAGAAATCACAACTTAAAAATAAATAGTGCAATAAAATTACAATAATACGGTCGAAAAAGTCGGGACACATATCTCGGTATGTATCCCGAGAACAGGGTGCTACACTCACTCTCATCTCTCTCTAATCTCTCCCAATCTCACACACACACTCTCTAATCTCTCCCAATCTCACTCAATTCCTTAATTTCCTTCAAAATCTATCTGATCCCTTTCTCGCCCTCTTTCTCTGGCTCGACAGCAGAAAGCAGGGGCTACACCAGCCAGGGAGGCGACACAGGAGGGGTGCAGGCCAGGGCTACTCTGGTCAGGGAGGCGGTGTAGGAGGGGGCAAGATGGGCCTACGTCAGCTAACGGCGGCAGCCTGAGCAGGCGCAGGCACATGGAGGAGGGGCAGGGTTGGATCTCTCATCTCGATCTCTCTCTTTCTCACAGTTTCTCTGTACTCCTCACTAAATCTCAGTCTCTTCCTCTCCCACTTCACTCTGCTGCCGCAGAGGGGACACAACATGTAACGCCCCGATCCGGCGGGTACGGAGACGTTACTGCAACGTATATACACAGGTCAGAAACACCCTCACGTATATACGCTAAGCATCAGTACAAGCAAGAATCAGAGTACGGAAGCAAGTGGTGCATTATACATTCCAACACATGAGTACAATTACAAAGTTATCACCAGAGGTGATCCAATATTACATGAATATTACATCACTGATATGCGCAATTACGAGATTACAAAGAGATGTACAAGTATGAACAGTACAAGAAGCACTCACGAGTTTACAAAAGGAAAACTCGAGAGGCACACAGGGGGCCTGGAAGGATAGAGCTCTGAACGGTCCGTTAGAGATCCACGATACCGCTGCGCCACTCTGATCAGCAATAGGGAGAATCCACACGCTCCAAGCTCCATGACCTGGACATGAGGATCCAGGGGAGTCAGATAGAACTCCCCAGGCGAGTGGTGATACGAATGCCAAGTGGCGAGCATAGGTAAGCATGCAGGAGCAAGTAGATATAAAACAAGTGATATCAAGTAGGAACTACTCATGGTATGATAAGATAAGAGAAAGTAAAGAGATGAGAAGCAAAGTAGATAGGGCAACACCAGGTATCTCCTAAACTAACATAAAACAGATAAAAACCGATAAAATCGAATAAAACCGATTACGAGCAAAATCGATTGTACAAGCTTAGGTCACGGCCCCATGAGACTAGTACCTCGAAGGAATAATCCAAACAAGGAAACCCTCATCTATATACCTTTATCCCATGTCACCGTAACCCAAGTACATACAACCCGAGTTACAAAGCGGCACAACAAATTGTATATTAGCATCTTATTATAGTTAGAGCCGTCTAAGTTCCAGGCTTCAGTATGTGTCCCATTCCACATACTTCCACTCACAACTTATATAGCAAGTTATTTGGAAACTGATAAAGTTCGATGAATCATGTTTCGGATGGGCCCCGTACATGCCCGGGACAACGGTCCAAGAGTATCCGGTGCTGAGCCGGAACGTACCGCTAGGTACCGGGACTTATGGACGCCCGAACAGGAATAGAGTATCGCAGATCCCATAGAAATAGGCCTAGGGCGGGTGCATACTCGGCAGGAATAAATAGGAGTAGGGGTGCCAGCACACCCCACGGAATCCCTGGTAGCCGCCAGGTGATCCCTCAAGTATGTGGCCACGCGCGGCTCGATAAGACCACCATAAACATGATTAATCAGGGCCCATCAGTTTCCCCCAAACCGGGTACAAGTTGTCTTATTAGAATTTAATATGTGATTATCAATTTACGGGAATAGCAGGTACAAGACATGATCAGGAGTTCAGGAGTACATGAGTACTATAGATTCAGGTCACTGTATATATAATACAGGATAACAAATACAAGATTCAAGTCACTGCATGAAATGCAGGATAACAAGTATAGTATTCCCGTAAATGAGATAATCACAGGTCAAGTATATCATGCCGGGTGTCAAGGGATAGCATGACAAGATGGTGATATTAGACAGGTAACCAGTCATGTCAAGAGATTGATATTAGTCCGGTGGCAAGTCATGTCATAACAAGGGGTCTTGCCAAGCGGTAGCATGTCCGATGTTAGGTGATAACAAATCAGTTGCCAGGTGATATACATGTGTTAAATAGTAGCATATAGTAAAGCAATAGCTGAGCACAACCAGGCGGAGCTGAGCGAGCTGGAAATACAGACAGCAAATAGGATTTAACACTGGAGCGTCTGGCAAGGTTACCGGACAACTCGGCTTAAGGTGCGAGTAGGAAATCCGGCAGCATCTCGCCTAGACGAATCAAGTGGTAAAGCACTGAACGCTGATCATGACAACCAGGCGGAGCCGAAGACCTGACGGTCCCAATCACTTCCCTTTCGAGATAGTGAGTGACCGGAGGCTGCACTGGGAAACCTGACGGTCCCAATCACCTCTCTTTCGAGATAGTGAGTGACCGGAGGCTAAAGAACGGAGAGACCTGCCGGCCCCAATCACTTCCCTTCGAGATAGTGAGTGACCGGAGGCTGCACTGGGAAACCTGACGGTCCCAATCACCTCTCTTTCGAGATAGTGAGTGACCGGAGGTTAAAGGCTGAGAGACCTGCAATGTTAGTACCACATGAACAATAAATAAACTACCATAATACAAGCATTCGTCACAGAGCAATACATGTCCAGACATTGGCACTCGGCCATACACAAATACAGGGACTCAGCCCAATACATGATATAATGAAAACATGGAGTAAAACACATGTCGACCCGACGAAGCGGGGAAACCCAAATGGAGGCGAGAGCGAGAACACTCGCCTAAATCACCGGAAAGACGAAAAGTCTGGAATCCATGGAACTCGCGCACGCGCCAATATAATAATATATAAATGTGAGGAGAGAGAAAGTGAAGAGGAGAGAGAAAGAGTTAGAGAGAGGAAAAGAGAGAAACCTAGAGAGAGAAAGAGGCACAGGGAGACGCGGGTTTTTGAGGGAGAGACGCGGGGGCGCAGACGCGGGAGTCGCGTCGCGGGAATAGCAAACGCAGGAATCACAGACGCGGGAGTCGCAGACGCGGGAGTCGCGTTGCGAAGCTACCACCAACGCGGGGTTCGAGACCCGCGTTCAAATCAGGACGCGAGGAGAACGCGGACGCGGTCGTGGGTTCCGCGTCGCGTTAACACAAGAAGAACACAAACGCGGGAATAGACTCTGCGTCGTGTCAATACAGAAACGCGCGGAGCGCGTTAAGGGATTGCCCAGACGCGGGGTCGAGATCCGCGTTAGGAAACAAACAGAGAGGAGGAAAGGTGATTCCTTTGCTGCGCCCGACGAAGGGAAGTTCGGCCCCAATCTAAAAGGAGGGTACCGGCCCTAAGTCTTGCCAACGGAGGAGAACGCGGCCCCAATCCAAAAGGAGGGGCCGGCCCTGATAAGAGTCATTTTCCAATGGAGAAGACGAACAGGAAGAGGAACCAGGAAGAGAGAGAGAGAGACTCAGGAGAGAGAGTGAGAGGTCCAAGAGAGAGAGAGATGAAGGCAGGAGAGAGAGAGAGAGAGAGAGAGAGAGAGAAGAGAGAGAGAGAGAGAGAGAGATCCAGGGAAGAGAGATCCAAGGGAGAGAGAGAGAGTGAGATAGGGAGTCAGGAGAGAGAACAGAGAGAAGGGGCAGGGGAGCAGCAGCCCCCCTTCTACTCGGCACAGGGGGCTGGAAGCCCCCTGGCCGGATGAAACCGCCGGCCGTCGGCGGATCGCCGGCGGTCGCCAGAGCTGGGGTGGCCGGTGGCCACCCCAGGGGAGAAATAGGGAGGGGGCAGCAGCCCCCTCCCTCCAACAAACCACGGCCAGGGCATGTTGCCCTGGCCGGGCCCAACTCTGGCCGCATCAGTGCGGCCAGAGGGCAGAGGGGGATCGCCGGGGGCCCGCCGGCCCTCGGTCGCCAGCGCAGGCCAGGGGTGGCCGCCGGCCACCCCAAAAGTGAGGAAGAGAGAGGGTGAAGAGGGGGAGAACGAAAAATCAGGGAGAGAGAAAGAGAGGAGGGAGAGGGGAAGGCTCGCCGGAGTTGGGGGCCTTCCTCGCCAGAGATGTGGCCGGAGGCCGGTGGTGGTGGCCGGTTGGGGGCGTCGGCCATCTCTTGGAGGAGAAGAGAAGAAAAGAAATGAGAAGAAGGGAAGAAGAAAAGAAAGAAAAAGAAAGGAAAAAGAAAAGGAAAAAGGGAGTGATGGAGATGGGATGGATGGGAGAGGGAATTAAATGAGGGGGGTGTCTCCCACGTGGAGGAGTGGCTGCTGGGGTCAGTTGGAGGGAAAAGAAAAGGAAGGAAAGAAAGAAAGAAAGAAAAGATTAAATAATAATATTATAATATGGCCGCGAAATATCGACTGTTCCGGAAAAATCCCAAAAAATACCCGGAGGTAGAAAACATCATCCTGAGGAATAATACGAAATCGGTTTTCAGAAATAAAATCCCGTTTTCAAATTAAAAATCCGGAAGTCAACCGCCGATACCGGTCTACACCGGGTCGGCCAGATTTTGATAAATTCCATAAAATCCCAAAAAATGTATTAAAGAATAGAATATGATTTTAAGAAGTAAAGTGAAAGCGGAATTTAGAAATTCAATCCCGATTGTAAACTAAAAATCCTGGAATCAACCAGCGATAGTGGCCGATACCGAATCCGGTGGAATTTTCATAAATTCATAAAATCCTCAGAAAAGGCATTTGGATGGGAAATGTGATTTTAAGAAATAATGTAAAAAGACTCTTCTTGAAATTCCAATCCGTTTGTAAGTTAAAAATCCGGGAATCGGTCAGCGGCACTGGTGGACACCGGTTTTGAAGATTTTCAATTTAATTCAGAAAAATTCCAGAAAATCATAGAAAATCTAAAATATTGGAAAACGATATTTAAAACTGAAATCGGTTAAATCGGAATACCAGAATGACCAAATCGAGTAATACCCTAGGATCGGGCCCTCGGTTCAGACTAGGGCTGACTCCGAGTCCACGAATCCAAATCCAAGACAAAACTATCATATAAAGAATTCATAATACAAAACAAATATAGGAAGTAAATCGAATATACGATCGAAAAATCTGAATACGCAACTAAGTACGTATTCTGGGAGCGGGGTGTTACAATCCATCCACCTTACAAAAAATTGCGTCCTCGCAATTTCGATAAGGGGTAAATTGAACACAAAGGGGACAAGGGCGGAATTTATACCAATTAAGATATGAAGCACTATAGGTAGGGCCCTCAAGTTGACTGATCAATAACCAGAATATAGAAATCTTTTGCACTTCCGGCTGTATAAATCTTCGAACAATGCCGAATAATACTGACTGATAACACAGCTTAGCAATAGAATTCCAGCTGTACCGCATACTTAGTATCACTCTGAGAATGAGCCAGAACACCAAAGATAAAGAAAACCCTGATAGTCCTGAGCATAATAAAGAAGACCGATAATTAAGAATTCCGAATACCAAGCATCAATCACTCTGAAAGATATAGCCGAGAATATAGAATATCCATAGAGAATCCCGACTACTGACTTCTGTAAGATAACCCGTTCGAGATCAATCCTGAGAATACCCAAGCTTCATAGAGTTGGCCGAAGAGATCATCTCATAGCTTCATCCAGAACCAGCCACTACCTCTCTAGTATATCCATATCTTAAGTTGTATAAAGGCTTCGAAAAACCAAAACAGGGGAAGGATGGAAAAGATTAGGAATCAAAGAAAAGATGATCAAGATAAATAGATAACTCTGTACTTGTAGTTGGAATGTATAATCAGGACTCATGCATTCCAGTTGCAAATTTCTTTACCATTAATTTGCCGTCTGGACGTACTGAGGAGGTGAGAGCCTAAGCTCTGATACCAACCTGTAACGCCCCGATCCGGCGGGTACGGAGACTTACTGCAACGTATATACGCAGGTCAGAAACACCCTCACGTATATACGCTAAGCATCAGTACAAGCAAGAATCAGAGTACGGAAGCAAGTGGTGCATTATACATTCCAACACATGAGTACAATTACAAAGTTATCACCAGAGGTGATCCAATATTACATGAATATTACATCACTGATATGCGCAATTACGAGATTACAAAGAGATGTACAAGTATGAACAGTATAAGAAGCACTCACGAGTTTACAAAAGGAAAACTCGAGAGGCACACAGGGGGCCTGGAAGGATAGAGCTCTGAACGGTCCGTTAGAGATCCACGCTACCGCTGCGCCACTCTGATCAGCAATAGGGAGAATCCACACGCTCCAAGCTCCATGACCTGGACATGAGGATCCAGGGGAGTCAGATAGAACTCCCCAGGCGAGTGGTGATACGAATGCCAAGTGGCGAGCATAGGTAAGCATGCAGGAGCAAGTAGATATAAAACAAGTGATATCAAGTAGGAACTACTCATGGTATGATAAGATAAGAGAAAGTAAAGAGATGAGAAGCAAAGTAGATAGGGCAACACCAGGTATCTCCTAAACTAACATAAAACAGATAAAAACCGATAAAACCGAATAAAACCGATTACGAGCAAAACTGATTGTACAAGCTTAGGTCACGGCCCCATGAGACTAGTACCTCGAAGGAATAATCCAAATAAGGAAACCCTCATCTATATACCTTTATCCCATGTCACCGTAACCCAAGTACATACAACCCGAGTTACAAAGCGGCACAACAAATTGTATATTAGCATCTTATTATAGTTAGAGCCGTCTAAGTTCCAGGTTTCAGTATGTGTCCCATTCCACATACTTCCACTCACAACTTATATAGCAAGTTATTTGGAAACTGATAAAGTTCGATGAATCATGTTTCGGATGGGCCCCGTACATGCCCGGGACAACGGTCCAAGAGTATCCGGTGCTGAGCCGGAACGTACCGCTAGGTACCGGGACTTATGGACGCCCGAACAGGAATAGAGTATCGCAGATCCCATAGAAATAGGCCTAGGGCGTGTGCATACTCGGCAGGAATAAATAGGAGTAGGGGTGCCAGCACACCCCACGGAATCCCTGGTGGCCGCCAGGTGATCCCTCAAGTATGTGGCCACGCGCGGCTCGATAAGACAACCATAAACATGATTAATCAGGGCCCATCAGTTTCCCCCAAACGGGTACAAGTTGTCTTATTAGAATTTAATATGTGATTATCAATTTACGGGAATAGCAGGTACAAGACATGATCAGGAGTTCAAGAGTACATGAGTACTATAAATTCAGGTCACTGTATATATAATACAGGATAACAAATACAAGATTCAAGTCACTGCATGAAATGCAGGATAACAAGTATAGTATTCCCGTAAATGAGATAATCACAGGTCAAGTATATCATGCCGGGTGTCAAGGGATAGCATGACAATATGGTGATATTAGACAGGTAACCAGTCATGTCAAGAGATTGATATTAGTCCGGTGGCAAGTCATGTCATAACAAGGGGTCTTGCCAAGCGGTAGCATGTCCGATGTTAGGTGATAACAAATCAGTTGCCAGGTGATATACATGTGTTAAATAGTAGCATATAGTAAAGCAGTAGCTGAGCACAACCAGGCGGAGCTGAGCGAGCTGGAAATACAGACAGCAAATAGGATTTAACACTGGAGCGTCTGGCAAGGTTACCGGGACAACTCGGCTTAAGATGCGAGTAGGAATCCGGCAGCATCTCGCCTAGACGAATCAAGTGGTAAAGCACTGAACGCTGATCATGACAACCAGGCAGAGCCGAAGACCTGACGGTCCCAATCACTTCCCTTTCGAGATAGTGAGTGACCGGAGGCTGCACTGGGAAACCTGACGGTCCCAATCACCTCTCTTTCGAGATAGTGAGTGACCGGAGGCTAAAGAACGGAGAGACCTGCCGGCCCCAATCACTTCCCTTTCGAGATAGTGAGTGACCGGAGGCTGCACTGGGAAACCTGACGGTCCCAATCACCTCTCTTTCGAGATAGTGAGTGACCGGAGGTTAAAGGCTGAGAGACCTGCAATGTTAGTACCACATGAACAATAAATAAACTACCATAATACAAGCATTCGTCACAGAGCAATACATGTCCAGACATTGGCACTCGGCCATACACAAATACAGGGACTCAGCCCAATACATGATATAATGAAAACATGGAGTAAAACACATGTCGACCCGACGAAGCGGGGAAACCCAAATGGAGGCGAGAGCGAGAACACTCGCCTAAATCACCGGAAAGCCGAAAAGTCTGGAATCCATGGAACTCGCGCACGCGCCATAATATAATAATATATAAATGTGAGGAGAGAGAAAGTGAAGAGGAGAGAGAAGAGTTAGAGAGAGGAAGAGAGAGAAACCTAGAGAGAGAAAGAGGCACAGGGAGACGCGGGTTTTTGAGGGAGAGACGCGGGGCGCAGACGCGGGAGTCGCGTCGCGGGAATAGCAAATGCAGGAATCACAGACGCGGGAGTCGCAGACGCGG
This sequence comes from Agave tequilana, assembly GCA_038442645.1. NCBI lineage: Eukaryota > Viridiplantae > Streptophyta > Magnoliopsida > Asparagales > Asparagaceae > Agave > Agave tequilana. The sequence goes on from JAVJIF010014721.1 coordinate 72,248, forward strand.
GAGTCGCGTTGCGAAGATACCACCAACGCGGGGTTCGAGACCCGCGTTCAAACCAGGACGCGAGGAGAACGCGGACGCGGTCGTGGGTTCCGCGTCGCGTTAACACAAGAAGAACACAAACGCGGGAATAGACTCTGCGTCGTGTCAATACAGAAACGCGCGGAGCGCGTTAAGGGATTGCCCAGACGCGGGGTCGAGATCCGCGTTAGGAAACAAACAGAGAGGAGGAAAGGTGATTCCTTTGCTGCGCCCGACGAAGGGAAGTTCGGCCCCAATCCAAAAGGAGGGTACCGGCCCTAAGTCTTGCCAACGGAGGAGAACGCGGCCCCAATCCAAAAGGAGGGGCCGGCCCTGATAAGAGTCATTTTCCAAATGGAGAAGACGAACAGGAAGAGGAACCAGGAAGAGAGAGAGAGACTCAGGAGAGAGAGTGAGAGGTCCAAGAGAGAGAGAGAGAGAGATGAAGGCAGGAAAGAGAGAGAGAGTGAGATCCAGGGAGAGAGATCCAAGGGAGAGAGAGAGTGAGATAGGGAGTCAGGAGAGAGAACAGAGAGAAGGGGCAGGGGAGCAGCAGCCCCCCTTCTACTCGGCACAGGGGGCTGGAAGCCCCCTGGCCGGATGAAACCGCCGGCCGCCGGCGGATCGCCGGCGGTCGCCAGAGCTGGGGTGGCCGGTGGCCACCCCAGGGGAGAAATAGGGAGGGGGCAGCAGCCCCCTCCCTCCAATAAACCACGGCCAGGGCATGTTGCCCTGGCCGGGCCCAACTCTGGCCGCATCAGTGCGGCCAGAGGGCAGAGGGGGATCGCCATGGGCCCGCCGGCCCTCGGTCACCGGCGCAGGCCAGGGGTGGCCGCCGGCCACCCCAAAAGTGAGGAAGAGAGAGGGTGAAGAGGGGGAGAACGAAAAATCAGGGAGAGAGAAAGAGAGGAGGGGAGGGGAAGGTGAAAGTACACCTAGAGGGGGGGGTGAATAGGTGTAAATGCTAATCTAAGGCTAAATGCAAACTCTAATGCTCTAAAAGCGGAAGCTAATGCAAGTGTTGGACAAACTAATACAATTCAACAAGTGTAGCCGAATTCCCCTTGCGAGGCTCTGAACTAACTCCTCTTGATTCCCCTTAAAATGGGTTGAGGTGCTATGTGAAGCTCTTGTTGGATGAGTATAAGTTAGGCACACACACACAAGCAATCCAAGCAATCAAGGATATAGCAATACAATGCACACAATTAAGCCAAGCAAGTATAGATGAATTGCAATAGAAATATATGCAAGGCAATATGAAACAATGCTCAAAACACAAGTAAGTATATATGATGATATGAATGGATGATGCTTGCACAAATGTAAAAAGAGTAGAGTTGAGAGAAATTGGATCAAACGCAAAGACCAAGATGTGTTTCGAGGTTCGAGCCCCTAGCTCTACATCCCCGCCTACACCACCGTGTAGGATTTCCCAATCCACTATAGGAGTACCAAACTCCTCTCTCAACCTTACAAAGCCACCGAGGCTATACAACCACAATCCACCTCTACCGAAGAGGGATACGGCCCGTAGCCAAATACAACAAACCCACAACCTCTACCGAAGAGGCTCACAACAAACTCAATCACCCGATCACCTCTACCTAAGAGGGATTCACAAATAACAAGGGTGTTTTACAATAAAGAGGTTTACAACAACAACCTCAAACACTTCTCTTTCTTTTTCTCTTTTCTTTTTCCACATAAACAAAGATCCTAATAACTTAGGATAGAAGATATAGCTCAAGTGGAAACTAAGTGTTTTGGAAACAAGCAACAAAGAAAAATACTTGGGAAAATTCTTGCCAAAAGATATAGAATGAAAATCAACACAAATATCCCAAATCCTATTTTCTTTGATTTTCCAAAAACACAAAACAAATAAAGATGAATCTCTTTTAGCACTTAAACTCTTTTGAAAACACTTTTAAAACAATGAAAAAGATCTAGAAAAACTAGCACAAAAATCTTAACTAAAAACTCCAAACAATGGGGTTTATATAGCCCCTATACAAAACTAGCCGTTAGGCTGACGTGTCAGCCTGACAGGCGGTCGGTCGACTGGCCGGTCGACCGTCCAACGGCTATTTTTGACCGTTGACAGCTGCCGGTCGACTGGTCGGTCGACTGGTAACAACCCGAGACCAAACCTGTTTCAGTACAGTCGACTGGCCGGTCGACTGGCCGACGTGCACAGTTTTGTGCACGTCCGGTCGACTGGTCGGTCGACTGGCCGCTTGGCCCAGTCGACTGTCCCAGTCGACTGGCCTAACCTGGCAGACAGCAAAAATAGGTCAGGTTGGAACGCATTTTTGAGGTCTAAAACGTTCGAATTTGGAAATAAGTATATAGGATGAAGTTGTAGATATTGAAGTCTACTTTCTAATGCAACTTAAATCAAATCAATATCAATTTATATGAGAAAGTTATCAATAAAACACTGACAGGTATCAAAACAGAAACTGTAACTTATTTTCAGAACAAAGACAGATTTCAACCAAATATTTGACAACTTTAAAATTAGAATCAGGAAATGCTTATTAAATAAGAAATTTAGATCTAAAAGTTAACTTTGAAATACAAGTTAAATCATGTTATTTGAATATAAAAATAAAAAGTTATGATAATAAATATAAAAGGGTGTCAAGCCTTGAAATCCAAAACCGATTCAATCAAAAACCAAACATGTATTTTTATCAAACATGATTTTCCAAACATGAATAGAAATATCAAAATAAGTTTATCTTGAAGGTTAACGCATGTATGTATAGAAAGAAATCATCTACTATACATATAGAATATGAAAACTTGTTTTGATCAAACTATTCATGAAAACCAAATCAAAACATAAAACTTGTGTGTTGTGCACTTGAGCATATCAACTAAACTAAGCTTTACAAATGGATCTAAAAACTCTATCTAAACTAGGATACCTAAGTCTTGCTTGTAGATCTTCTATCTTCAAGTAGACTAGCTCCCAAACCGTGATCTTCCAAGTGCAAAGGTATAATCTTGAAGCTTTGGCACCGGAATCACCATGATATGCTTCCAAAACCCTTGTTGAAGCTAATCATCAAAACTAATAACCTGCTAATGATCTGAAACTTAGAAACACAAGATTATTAGTAAACATAACTACATGAGTGAGTCATCATCAAAACTAGAGTGGAAGGCCTTTGGGCCAACAATCTCCCCCTTTTTGATGATGACAAAACTCATGGAGTTATATATGCATGGATTAAAATTAAGCTTCAAAGAAGCTCCCCCTTAACTCATGCATCATATAAACATGGTGCTCTAGATACTAATGGAATATTCAACATAAAGCATGTTCTAGATACCAATTAAAATAAGCAAACAACCAAACATATATGCAAACACAAGGAAGACATGCATATATAAAACACAAATCACAAATTCTTCTCCCCCTTTTTGTCAATCATCAACAAAGGGGTAAAAAACATAAAAACAAATTTTTCTCCCCCTTTTTGTTAAAAAACAAAAAAATCAAGAAGGGTAATCAAAACATTCGAAACAATACAAAATCTTCTCCCCCTTTTTGTTCTAAACCAAGAATCAATAAAGGGTTAAAAATCAAACATTGATATCAGTTAAAAATATGTCAATAAAGTGCATCTAGATACCAATAGAAACAAAATCATGTAATCATAAAAGAGAGTCAAAAATACATATCATAATTTTTTATTGATTGTTACATGTTTTAACATATTAAAACATTTTGATACTAATTGATAAGCAAGCATACCAATGATACCAAATTGAAAATATATTTCATTCAAATTCAATTTTTAAAGTCATAAAGTGTGGGAGTGGAAATCAAATACCAATTGAAATAAGAATTCAAATTTTCTCCCCCTTTATGAAATACTAACTAAAAACATGCTTAGGCTTGATTAAGGTATCAATTGAAAGACTAAATCAATTGAAATAAAAATTAGTCACAAGCACTAGCATAAACAATATTTGTGCTTAAGATATAGAAATATAATAGCACAAATAAAACATGTAAATGTGTATGAAGATAAAATGAGTACCAATCACTAATAGATGATACCAAGTTATAAGCATACATACACAAATCAACAAATATGAGTATACATAAAGAAATCAAATTGATACCAATTGAAAGAGTTCAATGATACCAATTGAATTAACAATAATAAGTATGGTATATCTCATATCACAAAGAAGAATCCGAACTAGTTAAAATGAAAAGTTTTGTAAACTAGTATGAAATCCTTCAAGCAAGGAATAAAACAAGATTATTTTTCATAGAAATGAAAATCACATAATAATTATTACTCTAATCAATTAAGCACAACTCATGAGAAACAAAACATGAGTAATAGATATGAGTGTACAAATAAAATGTGAAGATCATAATCATGAAAAATATTTCATTAAACTCAATTATTCCTTTAAACATCAAAATTAGAAAATCATAAAACTAACTAGTTTAATCTTCAATGGCATATGTATGTCTGATGTAAACTAAAATATACATACATATCCAAAACTCAACGAGTCCACTAAAGTATATGCATGAAGGCACGTGGCTCAAAAAGGATGTATATGTATAAGATTAGTTTGAACTAGAAAGACATATACATGAGGTTAAACTTATAATACATGAAACATGAAAAACTAAATTTTCATCCAAAATCAATTTCATTTCAAGGTATATGTATGAATTGTCACTACACTAAGTATACATACATATCCCTAAACACAATTGAGTCCATAAATAGATTTTGCATTGAAGGCAAATGACTCAAGAGGTATACATGTATATCTTAATGTTTTGGCAAAATAAACATATACATGAAATAAAAACTCTTATAAATCCAAAAATATGAATACAAGTCTAAAATGTATGGATCATCAAAACTAGACTATACTAGCACATCTAATGGGTACAAATATGCATTCAAGCTCAAACATATATAAAGATTAATTTGTTTCCCATTATATGTACAAGTATACAACTAGTCTTAATGAAAACTAACATCTAAACATGTAATCAAGTCATGAAGCATTAAAACAAACATGAATACCATATTTTTAAATAAAACACATATAAGATTCATCAAAAATTATTTTATTTGAATTCTAAAATACATAAACATGCAAATGGACATAACAAGTGCAAATGAACGAATCATCAAAACTTAGCTCATACGTGTGCATATAGTGAATACAAGTGAGCATGAAGAACAAGCATATAAGAAACAATTGTAGTTCACTATTTGCACAAGTATAATGCAAGTTTTGATAAAATCTACATTTAAACATGTTATCACCACATGAAACATTAAAACAATCATAAAAGAACATCATGATAAAACTAAAACATGATTACTATGTAAATTCACATGTATTAGATTCATGATGTACATTATAGCTAAACAAACGGTGAGAACACTAAATATGAATTCAAGTGAGCATATGTGTCTCAAATACTATACATGTATGTCATGGATCTAATAATCATGGAATTTACACACTAATCCAAAGACATCAAAAATATGCTTAAACAAATGAGACATGCTATAAATAATGAATCATAAAAGCATGTAAACAAATAATATGAGAGTTAGAGATTTATACCAAAATCGATGAGGGCACTTCTCTAATTCTCCAAAATAAGGTGGTCCTCCCACCAACTCTTCCCTTGAAAGTGATGCATCCATATGATTTCCTTTAAGTCTGGAACGCATCCACTCCAAGGTGTCAACACTCTCACGTCATGTGAGACCCCACACCTACATCAAAAATTGGAGGGGTGGTCTTTGGTACCCATACCTTCTTGGGTCCATGGGGGTTAGTCCCTTCTCTAACCCAAACAAACTTATTTGCTAAATTTACATTATTTAATCTATCAAAGCAAAATTTAGCAAGGTGGCCATTACGACCACAATGTGTACATGTGTACACATGAGCATACATGTGTTGATGGTGTCCGTGAGGAGCATGTGTATGCCGTGGAGGGTGTGCATGCATAAAAGATGGAACTTGTTTCTTTTGAAGCAAAGTTTCCAACCGTGTATGATTCATGGCACATTGGCTCATAGTGGAGCCCAAACAATCTACTCTCTTCTTAAGCATGGATATATCATTGTTGATTGAAGAAGAGGTGTGGCATGCAATAGGTGAAGTGTGTGATACTACCCTAGCATGGCAAACATGAGAAGACATATCATTTTTCAAAGAATTATTTTTACTTAAACAAATTTCTAATTCTTTTGAAATGAAATCAATTTCTCTTTTTAAAGTCTCATTTTCTTTTAAAACAAATTCTACCTTTGAAGATAAAGTATCATTATTTTTCAAGGCATTTTCACAATTATTTTTAGACTTTAAAAAATCATTTTCTTTAAGTGCAAGACTTAGTTGAGATCTAAGTGAGTCACATTCACTAGAAACCTCATCCTTCTCTTGTAAAACATTATCAAGTCTAGAATGCAAACACTTGTTTTCATTTTCAATTCCTAGACTTTTCTTTTTCAAAATTTTATACTTTTCAATTAATTTTTCACACACAATAGAAAGTTCTTCATTTAAGGCATGGGAATCAATATTATCATCACATGAAGAACTAGCACTATCATCACAATCTAAGTGGGGTTCCGAATGTACCTCAAGGGAGTCATTCCCTTGGACCATGAAGCATTGAGAATCGGATTCTCCACTAGATTCCTCCTCTAGTTGAATTGGCACTTGAAGCTCGGAGGTGGTGGTTGTGGTTGTCAATTTGTTCCACACTACAAAAGCGGAATCAATATTAGAAACATGTAAAAGATAATCTTTAGATAAAGTGCTTCTAATAGCCTCAAGGGCTTGTGCATTGGCCCCTATATGAATGAGGTTACCAAGATAGCATTTCTTGGTAGCCGCAAGGAAAGTATGTAAACCTAGGGTTTGAAGGTAAATGGACATTCTAGTCTTCCAAACAAGAATGTTGGAAGCATCATACATAGGTGGGATCATGAAGTCCATGATAAACTAAATGTATGCAAACAAGTATTATGCAAACAAGAGATTAGCAAGCAAATGGATCACTCCTAGGATGTTAAGCCTAATATCAGGAGCACTAGCTCTGATACCAATTGAAAGTACACCTAGAGGGGGGTGAATAGGTGTAAATGCTAATCTAAGGCTAAATGCAAACTCTAATGCTCTAAAAGCGGAAGCTAATGCAAGTGTTGGACAAACTAATACAATTCAACAAGTGTAGCCGAATTCCCCTTGCGAGGCTCTGAACTAACTCCTCTTGATTCCCCTTAAAATGGGTTGAGGTGCTATGTGAAGCTCTTGTTGGATGAGTATAAGTTAGGCACACACACACAAGCAATCCAAGCAATCAAGGATATAGCAATACAATGCACACAATTAAGCCAAGCAAGTATAGATGAATTGCAATAGAAATATATGCAAGGCAATATGAAACAATGCTCAAAACACAAGCAAGTATATATGATGATATGAATGGATGATGCTTGCACAAATGTAAAAAGAGTAGAGTTGAGAGAAATTGGATCAAACGCAAAGACCAAGATGTGTTTCGAGGTTCGAGCCCCTAGCTCTACATCCCCGCCTACACCACCGTGTAGGATTTCCCAATCCACTATAGGAGTACCAAACTCCTCTCTCAACCTTACAAAGCCACCGAGGCTATACAACCACAATCCACCTCTACCGAAGAGGGATACGGCCCGTAGCCAAATACAACAAACCCACAACCTCTACCGAAGAGGCTCACAACAAACTCAATCACCCGATCACCTCTACCTAAGAGGGATTCACAAATAACAAGGGTGTTTTACAATAAAGAGGTTTACAACAACAACCTCAAACACTTCTCTTTCTTTTTCTCTTTTCTTTTTCCACATAAAACAAAGATCCTAATAACTTAGGATAGAAGATATAGCTCAAGTGGAAACTAAGTGTTTTGGAAACAAGCAACAAAGAAAAATACTTGGGAAAATTCTTGCCAAAAGATATAGAATGAAAATCAACACAAATATCCCAAATCCTATTTTCTTTGATTTTCCAAAAACACAAAACAAATAAAGATGAATCTCTTTTAGCACTTAAACTCTTTTGAAAACACTTTTAAAACAATGAAAAAGATCTAGAAAAACTAGCACAAAAATCTTAACTAAAAACTCCAAACAATGGGGTTTATATAGCCCCTATACAAAACTAGCCGTTAGGCTGACGTGTCAGCCTGACAGGCGGTCGGTCGACTGGCCGGTCGACCGTCCAACGGCTATTTTTGACCGTTGACAGCTGCCGGTCGACTGGTCGGTCGACTGGTAACAACCCGAGACCAAACCTGTTTCAGTACAGTCGACTGGCCGGTCGACTGGCCGACGTGCACAGTTTTGTGCACGTCCGGTCGACTGGTCGGTCGACTGGCCGCTTGGCCCAGTCGACTGTCCCAGTCGACTGGCCTAACCTGGCAGACAGCAAAAATAGGTCAGGTTGGAACGCATTTTTGAGGTCTAAAACGTTCGAATTTGGAAATAAGTATATAGGATGAAGTTGTAGATATTGAAGTCTACTTTCTAATGCAACTTAAATCAAATCAATATCAATTTATATGAGAAAGTTATCAATAAAACACTGACAGGTATCAAAACAGAAACTGTAACTTATTTTCAGAACAAAGACAGATTTCAACCAAATATTTGACAACTTTAAAATTAGAATCAGGAAATGCTTATTAAATAAGAAATTTAGATCTAAAAGTTAACTTTGAAATACAAGTTAAATCATGTTATTTGAATATAAAAATAAAAAGTTATGATAATAAATATAGAAGGGTGTCAAGCCTTGAAATCCAAAACCGATTCAATCAAAAACCAAACATGTATTTTTATCAAACATGATTTTCCAAACATGAATAGAAATATCAAAATAAGTTTATCTTGAAGGTTAACGCATGTATGTATAGAAAGAAATCATCTACTATACATATAGAATATGAAAACTTGTTTTGATCAAACTATTCATGAAAACCAAATATCAAAACATAAAACTTGTGTGTTGTGCACTTGAGCATATCAACTAAACTAAGCTTTACAAATGGATCTAAAAACTCTATCTAAACTAGGATACCTAAGTCTTGCTTGTAGATCTTCTATCTTCAAGTAGACTAGCTCCCAAACCGTGATCTTCCAAGTGCAAAGGTATAATCTTGAAGCTTTGGCACCGGAATCACCATGATATGCTTCCAAAACCCTTGTTGAAGCTAATCATCAAAACTAATAACCTGCTAATGATCTGAAACTTAGAAACACAAGATTATTAGTAAACATAACTACATGAGTGAGTCATCATCAAAACTAGAGTGGAAGGCCTTTGGGCCAACAGAAGGCTCGCCGGAGTTGGGGGCCTTCCTCGCCGGAGATGTGGCCGGAGGCCGGTGGTGGTGGCCGGTTGGGGGCGTCGGCCATCTCTTGGAGGAGAAGAGGAAGAAAAGAAACGAGAAGAAGGGAAGAAGAAAAGAAAGAAAAAGAAAGGAAAAAGAAAAAGGAAAAAGGGAGTGATGGAGATGGGATGGATGGGAGAGGGAATTAAATGAGGGGGGTGTCTCCCACGTGGAGGAGTGGCTGCTGGGGTCGGTTGGAGGGAAAAAGAAAAGGAAGGAAAGAAAGAAAGAAAGAAAAGATTAAATAATAATATTATAATATGGCCGCGAAATATCGACTGTTCCGGAAAAATCCCAAAAAAATACCCGGAGGTAGAAAACGTCATCCTGAGGAATAATACGAAATCGGTTTTCAGAAATAAAATCCCGTTTTCAAATTAAAAATCCGGAAGTCAACCGCCGATACCGGTCTACACCGGGTCGGCCGGATTTTGATAAATTCCGTAAAATCCCAGAAAATGTATTAAAGAATAGAATATGATTTTAAGAAGTAAAGTGAAAGCGGAATTTAGAAATTCAATCCCGATTGTAAACTAAAAATCCTGGAATCAACCAGCGATAGTGGCCGATACCGAATCCGGTGGAATTTTCATAAATTCATAAAATCCTCAGAAAAGGCATTTGGATGGGAAATGTGATTTTAAGAAATAATGTAAAAAGACTCTTCTTGAAATTCCAATCCGTTTGTAAGTTAAAAATCCGGGAATCGGTCAGCGGCACTGGTGGACACCGTTTTGAAGATTTTCAATTTAATTCAGGAAAATTTCAGAAAATCATAGAAAATCTAAAATATTAGAAAACGATGTTTAAAACTGAAATCGGTTAAATCGGAATACCAGAATGACCAAATCGAGTAATACCCTAGGATCGGGCCCTCGGTTCAGACTAGGGCTGACTCCGAGTCCACGAATCCAAATCCAAGACAAAACTATCATATAAAGAATTCATAATACAAAACAAATATAGGAAGTAAATCGAAAAATACGATCGAAAAATCTGAATACGCAACTAAGTACGTATTCTGGGAGCGGGGTGTTACACAACATGTGGGGGAGGCCAGCCGACGGTGGTGCATGGGGAGAACGGCTGACAGTGAATGGTTGGAGGAGGTAAATTACACAAAAAATCAGAAATTTGGGCAAGGTAATAGTCTTAATTAGAATTTTTATTAAGTTAATTTAAAGTGTATGGATTTAATTATGACCTTTATGCTTGATTATAGGAAAATTTTGGGAAATTGGAGTAGTGTGGTGTTTTCTATAAGAATCCCAGGAAATCAAGGTAAATTCTACACTTAAATATGCAATACTGTGCGTAATTTAACCATTGTAGCAATATATATGTATTTTTGTATATGTTAGAAATTGAGGAAAGAAAGAGTGGTGCCGATACTCGGAGTAGACTTTTACGAAGCAGTTTAAAGTGAAGGTGAGTGGAGTTTCTATATCAATCTATCGTATTCGGCAAAATAAGTATATTAGTTTAGTGGTAAAGAATTAAATTGGAAACCTGTGACACTAAATTAAAGGTATGCAAAGACATTGACATATAACATGCTAAATAGAATTCACTTAAATTGTGGTGAACGTGTTGGGCATGTGATAACTTGTATAAATTCATGTTATATGTATGCGATGGAGGTTATTTATATTTGATGTATTGATTCATGTACATGTCTGTGATATGATTTGATCAAACAAGTTGTGTGAATATCTACCTAACCGATATATCCCAATCGAGAATACTGTAATCTAATATGAAAGATGTCGGTGATATATGGTTCATATGAAATTGGATGTGTTAGTAAATGTATGCATGATTACAACACACACACACACACACACACATATACCATGTTATTGTTAGCGGAAGGGACTCGTATCGCACGGGCGGATGGGGGAAGACGGGGTATATCATTTATTATATATTATTGGAGGAAGGAACCCGTATCGTACGGGCGAATGGGGAAGACGAGGTATATCACTCATTATATACTATTGGAGGAAGGGACCCGTATTGCACGAGCGGAGTGCGAGGACGGTGCTACTATATTTATATGTATGATGATGTTGTACTGGGTGTGCTAATTGTTTGATATGGATAGATATATGTGACATTGTGTGTAGGCTGATTTTTTTAATTCTGGATAATTATAAATAACCATATCACGACATGGAAACAATATAAGAACAGTCTTAGCATCATCGTCACGAAATTCACAATTATACCTGTAGTTTATATCACTTTGCATCTTCATATGTTCATTATTTCAGTTAAAAAAATAAATTTCTATGTATATATCACTCCAATCACTGAGCTGTCGAGCTCACTCCATCAATTAATCTTGTTTTCAGGTCAGAACAAGAATAAGGGCGCAATGTACTACTTATTTTTTCATGTTGCTAGAGTCCCGAGCCTTTTACTATTTTGTACCTACCTTAGTTATGTAATAAAAATAATATAGTTATGGCAATATCAAAACTCATGTGGATAAGTGTATCCTTTAACATATTGTGTGTAAGTTTATGGATATTAGTATATCAGTATGTATGTTAACTTTAGCGCTAGGTGGTTTCAGTGGTTCTCATAAATGTTAGTACTGATATGGACGACTCGACTGTATGATATATGTTCTCTTTTTAATTAAGTAGGCAATGTCAAGCTGAAACACTTTTATCAACTGCTTGGGTGAATGTTCAGCTATATATATATATATATATATATATATATATATATATATATATATATATATATATATATATATATATATATATATATATATATATAGGGAGCTGATCCTCTAAGAACGGTTCTCACGGATAGCTGTGAGAACTTTCACGTCTCGAATCTGATAGATCAAATCAAATAAAACTAGATGTCTATCAGATCCGACGGCCCACGTGAAAGTTCTCACATGAATCCGTGAGAACCGTTCTTAGAGTATCAACTCACTATATATATATATATATATATATATATATATATATATATATATATATATATATATATATATATATATATATATATATATATATATATATATATGCTAATGAGATTGATGTTAAGTCGTGTAGGCTGTTGATGATATATGTATTGGAAAAGTGACAAATTACAGGGGAAAGGCTTTCGAAATTTCGAACAGTTATATGATAAGAAATGATTATTATTCACTTAATTTAACGATAAGTGGAGTATTAGTGTAATAAAAATTTGGGACCCACCACTACTTTGCTTTCTTTAGTGGTCAACTTTTCTTTTTTCCGAACATACACTTGATTCTTGACTCAACTAGCCTTTCTTTTGCTTTTTTTTTTCCCCCCTCTCTTGCGGTGCACAAGTGAGGGGCAATGAGAAAGAGAGCAACGAGAGCGCCGAAACAAGTGAGAATGGTTCTTCTTGATTCCATGTTGAAACTTTGGATGGATTTTTTTATGTGCGGATGGTGACACAATTTATAGAGTTTCAGCGGGGGACAAGAATTCAATTATTCAAGGACAACGGTCGATTGCTGTTTGACCCACAGTTTGAAGATAAGATAATAATTTGCACTTGATTTGTTATTTATTGCCGACTTCATCATCGAGAGAGGGAATCTTTTGTTTGTTGCAGATCGTGGGTACGGCGCCCTCGTTTTGCGTGTATGTACGCCCTCGGTGCGCACGCGAGCGGCATGAAGCCCGTACCCGTTCACACTTTGCACGGCTCATTATATGCAGACCCCGGGCCCGCAGACTCCATGACATCCCACGTGGCGTCTGATTTGAATTTTTATTTCAGTAGGCTGAGCTGGCAACCATGTTTTTTCTCCCTGTTGCCTCCTTTCACTGCTGTCCTCTTTTCTTCTCCTAATCAACTCCAACTCCGTTAACAACTGTTTGCAGATTGGGTTGATGTCCGTGAACCACACATATTATAATAGGGTCAGTTTTGTGTTGACACTTGAATATAATGTCGGGTTTTAAAGGTGCAAACGTGAATTTATTCAAAACTATCATAAACTATCACCAATTTTTCACCAAAAAAAAAAAAATCTAAAATATCAAAATCTTAAAATAATATCATAAATTATTCTTAAAAGTTCTCAAAACAATTCCCAAAAAAGTTAAAAATATCTCTCATATAGAGAATCTCACACATGTTACAGATTTCTAAAGAAAAATCATTAACGACACCAAAAAAATCATTAAAGGTTTTCAACTATCGTTGTGTATTTTTTAGTATTGTTAATGAATTTTTTTTCTTAGAAATCTGTAACCTATATGAGGAGATTGCTCTATATGAGGAGCTATTTCTATTTTTTTTTTGGAGATAATTTTTTGAGAACCTCTAAGAATAGTTTGTGGTATTATTTTGAGATTTGGATAGTTTATAATTTTTTTTTTTGGAAAACTTTAATAGTTTACGGTAGTTTTGAGAATCAGCCGGAACAAAACTTTAAAATCTTTGGACCTCTTATAATATTATAAGAGGATTAATCACACGTGTCAACGCGATTGACCCTCTTATAACATGTGTGTAGCTCACACACATGAACCAAACTTTTGCTTCGCGGTTCTCTACGCTGTTGTTTCACTGATGGGTTTGAAGGCTATATGTAACGGTCCCGGTTTCTGATAGGCAAGATTAGTCTGGTAACTCCCAATTATCCCAAATCTTCATTCTTTATCTCAGAAAAATTCGACAGCATCTCTCCTAAAGTTTCACATTTCTACATGACATAGAACAATAATTTCGGCTCCACGGCCTACTTATTCCCATAAGAATTTCGGCCCACACGGCCTACTTATCACGAGGTATAAATATATCTCATCCCCAAAATATTACATTCTCAATGTATGTTTCCACAATATGTTTCCAAAATATGTCTTAATGACATGTACATCAAGGATATTTGATCTTCAACACATCATTACTAAGTACGTTCACCAGTCTTAGTTCTCAAACATCCCATGTACCATAAGTCCTTAGTCTCAGGATATTACAAAGGACGAGTTACATACAATAGTTGTGTCATAACATATCAAGCTAGAAAGTATTTAAAGGAAAGCATACATATGCAAAGAGTTAACAAAAAAACAGTATGAATAGCATGTCGTTCGGACCATTACTAAATTCTCCGAGCTAAAGCAGTCCCTTTCCTTTATCCAAACCTGAAATGGGGGAAAGAAAAAGGGAATGAGCTCAACGGCTCAGTGAGTAAACTACACAAGCAACTAGGAACTGATAAGATAGAAATTCTATCACAAACATACCTTGAGGGGTCCGAGGAGGTCTTACATGAACATAATGACTGCTACCCCTATCATGTGACCTTCTCCTATCCACCCCCATATCCTTATACAATTTATTAGCTAAAAGTCTCAACTACCAAGCCTTCTTTTATTTATTCAAAAGATTCTTTCCGAGTACATATGAGAGCAAGGTCATCAATTAATTTCCTATACGGATATTTCTACGTATATGCTTTTACCTTCGCCTAATTCCCTTATAAAATAATATCACATTCAGACAATACACTATATCCTTTATTAATGAGGCACATACATTCATCACTAATAAGTATAAAGTTCAAATTCCCCGTCTTCCCCCACCTACCGGCTCCCGCCCGGCCCCTTCCTCCTTATAAATACAACAAAGATCATATATATAGCATATTGATAAATATATATATGTGTGTGTGTGTGTGTGTGTGTGTGTATGACACATGACCACCGTCTTCCCCCCTCCTACCGGCTCCCGCCTGGCCCCTTCCTCCTTATAATTACATATACATACACTGAAAGATAACCACCGTCTTCTCCCTCCTACCGGCTCCCGCCCGGCCCCTTCCTCCAAGCAAACATGCCAAGTATAAATTACACAATCATCATACTATTAGGCACATGATATATGTATCGGATAAAAACTAAACACAATAATTCTTATTAATTATAACACATGTGAACATGTATAAGTCTTATGATTTATAAGGACCCATGCCTTTTTCTTGTATAGGGGTTCCACTTTTACTTTCTTCTTATCCATGAATAGTAAGTAAGGATTTCGCATACATTGGGTGTAGAGTAATAACAATACATATTTATGCTCTCCACAAGGTTCATATTGGAAAATACTTAAGAATTAACCACCCCTAGATATGCATTCCGTGTATGTTACCATGGAAGATTATGTAGATCTAATTATCACTAGCATCTACCATGTGAATCTTTTAACATAACCATCTAGGAAAAAGAGGGAAGGAACATGATGCTAATCCCATGATGACTAGCTTACTCTAATACTACGTGACATCATTTCCAAATTTTCCCTCAATCCTTCATATCTTTCATACATTAGGTACTTGAATTTAATCCATGTCTACAAGAAAAACTAGTGAGTGTAGTAGTCTACTCACTTGTAGATTGATCTCTTCCTTAGTTTCCGTTGATCGTACTCCCTACCCAACAACCCTAGCAATGAAACATAGGGAATTTTAGATCACATATACAATCAACAATAAGAGGAGACATAGATGATTACCTTGGTCACTTTCAGTTCGAGTTAACCCTGAAATTTGGAGTTTTGAAACCCAAAATTTCAGATCTAGGGCTTGCTCCACACTTGAAAATCAACCCAAATCCACACCTATCCTCCTCCTCTGACTAATGCGCGCCCCCCCTTTCCAGGCCGTGCGTGCGGCCTGGCCGGCAGCGCGCACACGCGCGCTGCTGCTGCGCGCGGCTGTGCGCGGCTGCGTGCGGTTGCGCGCGGGCTGCGCGCGGCTGTGCGTCTCGTCCCCCTGGCTCCGGCCGGGGATGCAAAGAAGGAGGGGAGAGAGAGTTAGAGTGGGAAATAGGAGAGAGGTCTGAGGGATCTAGGGTTTGGAAGAAGAAGATACAGAGAAGGAAAATTTTTTTCTCTCAGATCTGAACGTAGGAGATGGGGAGGGCAAAATAGGTATAAGTTCTTTTTATTAGTGTAAATTACAAGGTGAAATCCCCCCTCAAGTTGCCACTTGTCCTATCTTACATCAAGAAGATCCTAGCCCTATATCTCCCCCTACATGCACACCTACCCCATTCCACCATCTCCATGTATTATTATTCGTATACCCTAGATTTTAATTAAGTAATTCATGATTTTTGAAATACCCATGTGACATACCCTTATTTATACTAGTACCTTATTTATACTAGCATAAGGTACACCATACACAAAATTTCATGTACTCCCTATTTACCGTATTTCCATTAGGAAAGTAATTCATTTATAACAAAATTTAACATTTGATATTATTATTAGTATTTTGAGGATAAAGAAAGAGAGAGAAAAAAAAATTCGAAATAAATCCCTTCAACCGATGATCAACCGATGATCCAAATAATTAGGAGGTGAAAATATATAAGTTAGAAATCGGCTGTTACACTATATATCCTAACACTTGTTGTTCACTAATCATGGTTTTTCTTTTATAAAAGTTCTTGAAGAACAAGTTTGTTAGGCCATCTCCAACCCATTACATTAAAATAAAGTTAGTTTTCCATCAAAATAGAGTTAGTATCACACCAAATTCTCTCTTCAACTCCAACCCATTGCACCAAATGTTACTCTAAAAGGAATATTCCTTTTATATTTCTTTTTATCAAATTCCCAACAATTGATCTATTTCACCAATTATATACTTATACATTAATTAACTTATTAGTGTAATATATTTTATTATTTAATCAACAATTATAAAGTAATAAATTAATAAATTACATTTAATTAACTAAAATATTTCATTTACTCAACATTATATTAATTAAACATCACATGGCATTAACTAAAATAAGTGACCTAAACATTACATTTAATGCTTTTGGCTAATTTTTCAGTGCAAATTTATTTTAATATTATGTAATTTTTATTAATGTTTGCATTTTAAAGTTTGAATTTTAATGTTTTATTTTTGTATTACCTATGAATTTTAGTTCATTTTATAAATGTTAATATAAACAATAATAAAATTAAAACTATATAAATTAAACATAAGTCATTAAATAAAAAATAGTTTATAAATGTTAACATTAATTAATAACAAAAATTAAAAAATAATAATGTTAACCCTTAAAAAATAATAATAATTAAAAAATACCGCAGAGCTAACGCTACAGCGTTGTGCCAAATCTGACGCAACATTGTAGCTAACGACAAAATCGGGTTGCAAGATGGCCTTAGGTTTGAACCTGGAGGAGGGAGTGATATGATTGCTAAGATTCATGCCCTTAATCTGCCAGACCTAATCCAATTTGCATGTCTAATAGTTTTTCACGGATTTTTGCTCAGAATTTTATTAAGGAATAACAGCAAACATCATGGGCATAGGATTTTTGTAGTAAATTTTGTGGAGTTGGAATTTGTTGTTCAGAAATTTATTGTGGAATAACAAGCAGCATACGTTTTTTTTTGATATAAATCATCTAGAGATGAAGTGTTTTGCTGGGATATTTATTGAGAAACCTATCATCGCTGCTGGCCTGTGGACCTTCCCAATCAATATACCGGTGAGAAATTGATGAGAAAGAGAGGATTAAAGTCAGAGGAGAGAGGGAAATGGGTCCGTTTTTGACATGTTTGGCTTCGATCGGAAGTGAGAAAAAGTCAAAGTGGGAATATTCATTTCTCACTTTTGGTATTTGTTTGGATCTGAAAAAAGAAAATGAGAAAACCCCATTTTTTTTTCCCTTTTACTTTTTACAGCTCACTTTTACACTATAATTTTCTCATTTGCAGGGTGTTACAGTTACTTTTATGGTCACGTAACTCACATTTGTAATAAGTTTTAGCTTAAATAGTTAATTTTGTGGTCATGTAAATCTCATATGCAGTCTAGTTTCAGTAAAATAAAAATTTTATAATTAATATTTATTTTAAAATTATTTTGCGGTCAACTTTGTGATAAATTTTTTCACTCTCACTTTCACATCACTAATTAAACATCAAAAAACACAATACTTTTTCACTTACACTTTTACGTTACAATCAAACACCGAAAAACTTACTTGCACAATCTTAAATTTTTTATATTTTTCCCAAATTTTCCTCCACATTTCTCACGAACATCTTTTTGTCCCACTTGCATCAAACTAAACAAGTGGCTCAGATGGGATAATTTCACATGACGACCTAAGGGGAAGAAGAAGAGACGGTGGGTAACGGAGAGTTAAAGAAGCCAAGTTAAAAAGGCTGTCAGCTCATTCTTCAAATAAAATAACATTTCTGAATCCAATCAGATGCCATGTGGGATAGCCATGTCACGGGGTCTGCATAGACTGCATATCATTGTCCACTGCTTGTTTATCATCGAGGGGAGCAAGTTGAGAATTAGGGGTTGTTCGTTCGCCATGAAAGTTGGCGAAAACTTATTTTTGGTCCTGACATTGCGATCCTCGCACGGTGCCAGGATTTCAAATATTGGGGACAAAAAAATATATATTAGCTTCTGATCACTCTTAAGAAAAGAAATAGAAATAGTGGACGTAAATTTCTTTTCCAGTTTGAGGTTAATATAGTATTAAATTTTTATGATATGAGATGTGGTTCGAAAAACATTAAATGTTTAAAATTAAAATTAAAAGTTTTAAAATGTTTTTTCTTAAATGTATGTGCACATTGAATTATTAAATATGTTATTATTAAATTTGTTGAAATCTGATTAGAAAAAAAAGTCAATTATAACTCTAATATCTTTAATCGAAAATTTATAGTTCTAGTCTAAGTTAATAATATTTTAACTTTTAAATTATTAAATACATTCCAATTGCCTTCAGAAGTAATCTCTATTATTTTTAAATTAAAATGTAATCTATATTTGTACTATTATAATCCTTCAATTAATATTTGAAATATAAATAGTATATCTTTTCTATTAAAATTTTTCCCCTTTTCCCCCAATTTTTCTTTTCTTTTTTCTTTATTCCATTTTTGTGATATATTAGGGCCTTGCGGGGAAAAAGAGGAGTATAACCAGTAGCATATACTTTTGGATTAATAAAGAGCTAAATAAAAGAGTTAACAAAGGAAAAAATAGAAAAGAAAATTAGAGAAATAACATAAAAGAGATAAGGTAAAGAAATAGAAAAAAAAATTAGAATTAAAATTGGGTTGAGATTCAAACTGAGGTATCTCACATTAAGAGTAAAGCCAAACACCACTAAGCTACAAGGTCTTCGATTATTATAAGCTCCAATTGTACGAATCAAACCAGATAACATGTATATACGCTCCAATTGTACGGATAGAAATAACAAGGATACAATCCTGTCTTCCTCGAACCAAACAACGTAGAAAAATTATAAAAGAACCGTGGCAGTCTCACGCTTCATTACAATGCAAATTTGTTAATCTACCTGCAATGATACATTTTGCAGAAGAAAGATCTATACAAGCTTTTTGCATTAACATAAGAAATATTTGTTATTGTTGCTTTAGAATCAAATCAAACCTGTTTAAACATTTCTGTTTGCTAGCATCTGCATATTCATTTTTGTGCCTTTTTTTCCCTGTGCAGTACAATTATAATTTATGCAAGAGTACTACAGATATACCTAATGCAAAATTTTATACCCATACGTCTAGATTACTCTGTAGACAAGTTAGCCCAACTCTATATTCAAGAGATAGTCAGACTGCATAGAGTGCTTGAAAATATAGTATCAGATCGGGACCCTAGATTTCTGTCCAGAATTTGAACATATTTGTCAGAAGACATGGGTTCTAAATTACAACTAAGCAGAGCAGCACATCCTCAAACAGATGGACAATCAGAAAGGACAATTCAAATATTGGAAGATATATTGCAAGCATGTATAATGAATTTTGGAGAAAAAGTGGGGTAAACACTTACTTCTAGTAGAGTTTGTCTATAATAATAGTTATCAATTTACAATTGGCATGCCCCTGTTTTAAGCACTTTATGGCCGAAGATGTAAATCTTCGATATGTTGGGAAGAAGTCGGTGACAGGAAGATCTATGGATCAGATCTGATCCAGGAGACCGCAGAGAAAAATAAGACAATCAGAAAAAGAATGAGAGCAACCCAAATAGGCATAAAGCATATGCCAACCATCGCAGACCTCTACAATTTTCAGTCGGTGATAAGGTCTTTCTAAAAGCGTCCCCAATTAAAGGAATACTCCACATCAATAGAAAGAGTAAATTGGATTCACGATTTGTTGGACCATTCAAAATCATAGAAAGAGTCAGATCGGTGGCCTATCGACTCATTTTACCTCCGAAGCTTAGAAGAATCCATGATGTATTTTATGTGTCACAACTTAAGAAATATATCCCAGACCCCAATCGAATAATATGTTATCAATCACTTCAACTTCAAGAAGATTTAACCTATGTGAAAAAGCCCATACAGATTCTAGACAGAAAGGTAAAGAAATTGAGAAACAAGTCCATCCCGTTGGTTAAGTGTTATGGAAAAGTCAACAAGTCGAAGAGATCACTTGGGAATCTGAAAAAGAGATACGGAACTCCTAACCCTACTTATTTCAGGGTACGGAAAGTTTTGAGGGTAGAACTGTAATAGCCGTATTTTTCTAACCTTGTTTATTTTTAATTAGCGGATAATTAGAAGGTGATAATCTTAATATAGTAATTATGGTGATGGTTTATAAAAAAATAATTGTGATCCATGAATACAGAGAATATATATGTATATAAATATATATGTATATAAGGATGATACAAGTGGTGAATAAATTTAAATAAAAAGAGGTTGTATATTTAATTATAGATATTAAGTACATTGGGTAGGAATACTTGGAGACTTATGGATACATATATATTAGTGTTCATGATTTATTGAAAATGCACATAATAAATAATGGTTAAATGGATGAAGTGGAGAATGACTTCATTTAGGGTGAAGGGTGAGGATTTAGTCTTGGAATTGGGAAGTTGAAGGAAGGGTGGAGATGGAATTAAAGTTAGAGATGAGTGAGGTGGCCAGGAGAGGTAATTTTGAAATTTTGCTTTTTAAAAATAATAAAATAAGATGAGATAAAAACCTAATCCCTCCTTCTAATCTCCCTCGTTCTCACCCTGCAGAATGAAATCAGCCTCTCTCTCTCAATCCCTCAATCTCACTGTGGCACCCCGCTCCCGCGGATACAGGGACACCACTGCGACGTACATACGCAGGGCGATGGTACCATCACATATATACGCTAAGTATCAATACAACACAATACAGGGATCAGAGTACGGAAATACGTGGTGTTATATATTCCAACACAAAATAGTACAAATACTTAGTCATCACAGATTGTGACATAATATTACATAAATATTATATCATCAGGTAGTACAAAAGTAGACTGTACAGGGTACAAAAGATAAGGACTCACGAGCTAGAAGAGGGAATCTCACGAGCGGGGAAAGAAAGGATGAAGCTACGGCTGATCCGCCTGCTCCTCAAGTAGGCCTGGTCCTCAGCTGAAGGGTCTACCTCGGTCCAAGCTGTAAGATCTGAACATGCAAATCCAGGGTTGTTAGTGGGCAACCCAGTGAGTGTAAGAGCCCAAATGGTAAGTATAAATAAAAGCAAGTGCATCAGGTCAAGTATAATGTACCCAAATCAATAAGCATGGAATAACCACAATAAATAGTGAAATATGGAAATTGTATTATGTGGCATGAAATAAAAGCAAGTGTAGCAGGTCAAACGTCATGTAATCAAGTTAGCAAGCATGGAGTAACTACAATAAATAGCTAGTATGGAAATGACAATAAAATTCATGTAGCATGAAGTCAATTATCAAGTTATTATTAAGACTCGTTCAATTTGTATGTTTCGGTATATGGCCCGTACTATATACTTTTGCATACAAATCGAGCGAGGTTGGTTATTGGAAATTGATAGGGAACGACGAACCATGTTTAGAATGGTCCCGTGCATGCCCGGGACAATGGTCCAAGAGTATCCAGTACTGAGCCGAAATGTACCGCTAGGTACCGGGACTTACTATATGCCCGAAGGTCTTAGTATACGTTCGAACAGGAATAGAGTGTCACCGTTCCCCATAGGGATATACCCAGGAGATTATAGCACACCCGGCAGGCAGGCAGGGGGGTAGGGGTGCCAGTACACCCTCGGAAGCGCCTGGTGGCATCCAAGTCGAATCATAGGAACTAGTTGTACAACATATGTATGGCCACCATAAACATAGAATCTATATCGATACCCATCAATTTTCCCTATCCCGATGTAAGTTGTTTAAATATAACAGAGTGTCAAATAATAAAATCCACAGGGTATTCACAAAAGTCCAATATCCATAGTTATCCTATTACGGGAGTCAACAGAAGTATAATATCAAGAGTTATGTCAGGAGCCTCCCTATTTCAAGGGTTCAAGTATACAAGATACAAGAGTTCAGGAGTATCAAATGTCTGATAATAATATAATAATCATGCCAAGTTCCCGTAAAAGTGATAGTCATGAAATGCCATATAATACTGATACCAGGGGTGGTTGTGTCCGGTCAAGGATTACGATGTCAGGTAAATGTACTTGTACTACATAAAAGCATGTCATATACCGGCTGTCAGGATCAGGTGTCAAGTATGACATATCAAGTACCGGTGTCTAATATCAAGTGCCGTGGATCAGATATCAAGTATGACATATCAAGTGCCGGTGTAAATACCGAGTGCCAGTGTCATAAATCATATATCAAGTATAACATGTCAAGTGTCGGGTAAATACCAAGTGCAATATCATATATTAACTCGTATAGCAAGGAATTAGGTACTAAAAATTACAGTAGCAAGTGTTAGGCATGTTACAGTAGTAATATGATGTTCACATATCAATATCATGCTATAAATCAAGGGTAGTACTTTTTAAGTTTAATATAAAGCACTCGACTGAAACTGGAATGAAATACCGGGTTAAAATCTGAGAAATCCGCGAACCCGTGCGAGCAAGCCATTAGCCCATATTTATATATTAAAATATATAAATATAAATATATATATATATATATATATAAATATTAGAGAGGGAATGAGAGAGGAGAGAGAGAGAGAGGAGAGAGAACGTTGTAGGAAGGGGAGAGAGAGAGAAAATAGGGTTATTTTTTTTGAAGAGGAAATAGGAATTAAAAGGAGAGGGGTATGATTAAAATTATGGGGAAGTAATTAGGGAATGAGGGGATGGGTATTTAGGGAAAATAAGAAAATGAGTATTTATGGAAAGGGGAAAAGAAATAAAGAAAGAAAGGAAAGAAAGAAAGAAAGAAGAAGAAAGAAAGAAAGGAGGAGGAGGGAGGGGGATGGTGGCCGCCGGCCCTTGGGCGGCGGCGACATCGCCGGAGGTGGGGGCGGCGCGGCTGCCCCGTGAAGGGAGGAGGGGTTGTTGTTGGTTTGTGGTTGTTGTTGTTTTGGTGAAGTTGGTGGTGGTGGTAGTTGGTTGTGGGGGTAGTTATGGTGGTTGTAGTGGTTGTTGGAGGTGGTGGGGAGTTAGAGGAGGAGGTGGAGGTGATGTTAGGAGGTGGGAGTGGTGGAATTGATGGAGATGGTGGTGAATTTTGGAGGAGGAAGGGAAGTGGTAGTGATGGGTTTGTTTGAAATTTGAGGTAAAAGGTGGTTGGGGGAGGTTAAAAGAGGTGGAGGAGTGGAAAGGGGGTGTGGGGGAAGTGGCGCCGGCGGCTAGGGAGGGACGGCAGCGGGGCTCCCATTGTAGAGGCGGCGGTGATGAAGAGGGAATGTTGGTCTTGGTGGGAGATGAAAATGGAGAAGATGAAGAAATGAGAAGGGAGAAGAGAAAGAAGTGAAAGATCACCTAGGGGGGGTGAATAGGTGATTATGCTAATCTAGTCAACTCAATGCGGAATATAAAAACTTAATGCAATACACTCAAGTGCAATCAACAAAAGATGCACACACAACCAAGCCAAGCAATAATGAATGCACAATATGAATATTTGCAAGGCACAAAGTAAAGAGAGAGATAGAGAGAGTCAATGGATCAAGCGCAAACAACAAGATATGTTTCGAGGTTCGAGCACCCAGCTCTACATCCCCGCCTTCGACACACGAAGGATTTCCAATCCACTAGCTAGTCCACAAAGGACTCTCACAAGGAGTACCCAACTCCTCTCTTTACAACCACAACCTCCTCCTTGAGGCAAGCTACAATCCAACAAACAATCACCTCACAATCCGAGGGATTAGCACAAAGCAAACATAAGGATCACCTCACAACTTGAGGGATACAACCCAAGGCATAAAGCCAAACAAAGATTGGGTTTTTAACTTGGTGGTCTAAACAACAACCACAAACAACTTCTTTCTCTCACACAAATATCTTATCGAAGAGATAGTAGATTTTAGCTCAAGTGTGGAGAAAACCAAGGGATTTGAAACCAGCAACTCAAAGAAAATCTTTGAGAAATAATAGAAATGAAGATAGTGAAGTTCAAACAAAAGCTTTTCCCCAAAATCCCTTTTCTTTGATTTTTCAAACCCTAATAAAAACACCAAATAGATTGTTCAATTTGAATCCAAAACTTCTTTTGATTGCTGTGAAAACACCAGAGAGTAGGGAAAATTCGCACAAAAAATCTTAGAGAAAAACTCTCACAAATGGGGTATTAATAGACCCCAGAAAAATATAACTGTTGGCAGCAGAAAAAGCAAGAAATGAACTGCCGGTCGACCGGCCCGGTCGACCGTCCAACGGTCAATTTTTGCCCGTTGGCAGCTACTGGTCGACCGCCCCGGTCGACCCAAACAAACAGAGAGCTCTGCTCTCATCCCGGTCGACCGTGACGGTCGACCGTCCCTGCCTGCCAAACGTGCACAGATTTGTGCGCGTCGGTCGACCGACCCGGTCGACCGACTTCAGGTCAAGTCGACTTGTTCAGAGAATAAGTCGACTGATTCAAAGGGTGAGTAGAACATATGGATCCTAATGACATGATAAGTATAATAAAGTAGGAAATGAAATAAAACGTAAGAGATAAACAAGGTACTTGACACTATGTATATTTTTGGGATCATGCATATTTTGTGATATCAAGAAAGGTTAGCTACCTCATAAAGACTCATATGTTTACAATTCCACAAGTACTTACTCATTCTTGTCCATGAATCCATGATATAGTTATATGTTAAAATAAAGACTATAAAGCTCGCATGTTGTTGCCACCTTATAGGTCTTTGCATATTGATATTATATGATGATATGATTGTTGTACTCGGGAGGAAGGGACCGGGTTGAACCGGAGGTGTAGAAGGGGAGATTATACGATAATGTGTTGGAGGAAGGGACCGGGTTGAACCGGAGGCGGTTGAAGGGGAAAATCTATTGTGTGAAATGATTATAGGAGGAAGGGACCGGGTTGAACCGGAGGAGGCTGAAGGGGGAGCCCAGTGTGTGTTTAACAAGTATATGGATATTGCTAAGATAGAAATCCTATGATATACTCATACATATATAAATCCTTAACGTTGAATCTGGAATAACTTTGTATACAGACAAATTTTATGAAGGTTAGTCGACTAAGTCCCTGGGATAAGTCGACTATAGGAGTGATACATAGGCAGATAAACTACTGGAAAGCATGGTTAGTCGACTACAGACAGACTGTAGTCGACTAACTTCAGATACAGAGAGCAAACAGAGAGTTAACAACCTGTTTTGGACATAATAGTCGACTACAGTCGACTTACAAGTCGACTAATACATTGTGTAGTCGACTACACCAGGAAGGGTAGTCGACTATAGGTGACATACAGAGAGTAACACAACTTTTTGACTCACAACTAGTCGACTATAGGAGACCTTCAAGTCGACTAGTACTTGAGTAAGTCGACTATACCAGGAAGGGTAGTCGACTACATAAGTCCCTGGCAGCCAACAGAGAAGCAGATACGGGTGGAGTGAAGTCAGTCGACTATAGCTTTAGAATTAGTCGACTTGCAGGTAATCTTAGTCGACTATAGGGTGGCCTAGTCGACTAGGATAGCCTTATTACTGTGTTCTGATTGGGTTCTTAGCTAATAACAAAATCTTATAAAAACAGTATAATGACACACTTGTCAACCGGATAATTTAGCCATGTAGACCTACTTGATAGGCATACTTAAATATTGTTCTACTCACTGAGCCGTCAAGCTCACTCTATTCTAATTCCACCTTCAGGTTTGGACAAGGGCAAAGAACCCGCTTAAGGGCAATTGTGCGGGACAAGCGCCACCGGAGCCATTGTATTAAAAGTTACTTTTGATATGTATATGATTTTGTATAAACATGTGCACTTTTAGTTGGATGTTGTCTTTGACTTGTAAATCTTAAAGGCCTGGTGTTGGACTCATAACTTTATATATATACATACCTTGGGATGATAATTGTAGACTGCGTTTCTTACGGATTATCAACCATATGTGTTGGCATGATAAGTCATGATTAGATCATACATGTTATCTTAGTGGAATTTCTGATGTATAATGTAGAGTTTTCTGATGATTAAAATGGAAGTATTATACCATGATGGGTCCACGCTTGGATTGTACGAGAAAATTGTGGTTAGATGAAAAATTTTTAACTGGGACCGTTACAGTTGGTATCAGAGCCAAGGGTTTATAAGTAGAAGGAGTAAGAGATGATGAAGTGATAGGCTACACATGTGATCATCGTTAGGTAGCGAGTTTATGTGATGAATTAATTATGAATCAAGCGATGATAGAGTATTTTCCTCGTATAAGAATAGGAGCGCCTGCACAGACTAAGTCGGGTGAATTGACTAAGGATGCGGGATTGCGGTAACAACTCCTAGTGATATAGGACATTGAGTCGAGGAAATACATTAAATTATCTATTGAATCTAAAGACTTATGAGTAGACTAAGGATAAGTATTGTTGCTAGCGTGTCTATATATACTGCTTCTTGATTATAGCCATATGTTGAGACTATTGTATGGGCTTGAGATTGATACGACCTTCTTGTTTACGTGTAGATGGGGGACTCCGACGTATATTGGCCAGTATCTAGCTCCGATAGCTCGAGTGAGAGCTGGGTGGCGGATTCCATGGATTGGGGTACAAGTCGGACGAGACTGACCCAGCGGAAATGATTGTACCCCTAAACTGTGTAGATTATGAGGAGGTCGAGTCTCAGGCATCTAATGAGCCTGAACCAACCAATGTTGACACAGAGAGCTTTGTGGGAGATTCACTTGAGATAGCAGTGACGGAGCACTCTAGCACAATAAAAGAAGAAACCCGAAGAGGATTTACATATGGAGGCGTCTTTTGGAACGAAACGTGGGAAGATGATATGGACCTTTATGATGATCTAGACGACTGGTGCTGCGCCGGGGACGAATCACTGGGAGAAGACCCCGAGGAAGATATGGATGATAGCGATGAGAGCAGCAGCACTAGCGGAGACTCAAGTGGGGATACTCTACCCTATGAAGGGTGAACCTTGGAGTCGACACCTTTTGATGTATATATATGTACAGGCCTAATATGTTAGATAATGGATATCCTTAGAGTTGTTGTATGTACCCGGGCATATCTCAAATGAATGCACATGGGTTAGTCCGGATATCCAAGTAGGAAGGCATATCAGTATGATATCTTTGTATCTATTTTGGGATGTACCTATATATATATATATATATATATATATATATATATATATATATATAATATATATATATATATATATATATATATATATATAACAAGTTGCTTGTTTGCAAAAGTGATGTTATTAACATGATTACATGAGATAAAAGTTTTATCCCAATTTATTTCTAATTGTGTAGTATGTTGATTAGACGCCCTTATTTCAATAGGAGGAACGCATGGATCTTAACCAGCTACCACCTAATGAGTCCCTGTCGCTCGATACGACACACTACAGTGAGATGGGGAGAGCGCACCCTGTAGAAAATAATGAAGACTCTGAAGTTCGAATAGGAGGGAACGAGGAAACTCCAGGGGTGATGCCGGAGTGGCTCGCACAATTAATGACTAAAGCGAGTAATAACAACTCCCACCGAGTACTGGAGCAGTTTCAGAAGATGAAACCGCCCGTATTTGAAGGGGAGGCGGACCCCTTACAAGCCGAAGCATGGCTTCTCCAAATAGAGAAGATTCTGGACGTTATGAACTGCATGTTGGCCCAAAGGCCTATCACCCTAGTTTTGATGATGATCAACTCATGAAGTTATGTTTACTAATGATCTTGTGTTTAATTAGTGACAGATTCCTTATCAAGATCTTAGTAGGTGTGGAGCTTCAACAAAGGATAAAATGTCAAGTTGGAAGCTAGCACCGGTTGATTCACGAGCCTATGCATCAAGAACACATCTAGAGATGAGCTCGGTGGATTGCATTTGGACCAAGTCAAGAAGATGAGAAGCCTTCAAGTGAAGACTTCAAGAAGATGAAGACTTGTGTCTAGGTATAAGATTTTGTTTTTGTTTAGATAAAATGTAAAGGATAGAATAGATTGGTGGATTGCTCAAGTCATATCACACACACACTCTTGATTTAATTGTCTTTTCATAAAAGAATTTTTTAGTTAGAAAAGACTCTTTCATTTGGTAAAAGATTTTTCCTTATGACAAAATATATGTCTTGGTTTTTGATATTCATGTTTACATCTTTCAACCAAAACCAAGTTTAGTGCTTTATGTCAAAAACTAGATATTTCATCTTGATTGTGTAGTGGATCATATCCATACACACTATGCCTTAAAGTATATTTTGTTTTTGTATTTGATGAAAATTTGGAAAAACATGTTTTAGAAAAACAGTTTTTATTATGAGCCAATATTTTCAAGTTACAAAAAAATAGTCAAATCTTTAATAACATGCCTTGATTTTGTGCAAGCATGTTTCTATATCATAAAACTATTTTTTGTAGAATTTCTAAGTATTTATGGGATTTTTTATGGAGCCAAAAAGACCAATCTTTAATCCCAAAATTTTCAGGTTCTGGCAGTTCTGATTTTTCAGAATTGACAGTGGCCGGTCGACCGGGTCGGTCGACCGGACGTGCACAGACGTGCACGCCTGTGTGCACTGGAGAACGGTCGACCGTGCCGGTCGACCGCTTCAGAGAGCTTTGCTCTCAGGAAATCTCGGTCGACCGGGCCGGTCGACCGACAGAGAGTTTACTCTCTTCTCCAGTTGCGCGGTCGACCGGGCCGGTCGACCGGAGGCTGCAACGGTCGGATTTTTGACAGTTGCCGGTCGACCGGGACCGGTCGACCGGAAGCTCTGACAGAGCCCAACGGACAGATTTTTCTGGCCTCTATAAAAGGGGGTTTTGTCATTGTTTTGAGCCAAGATTTTTGGAGACCTTAGAGCCTGTTTTCTCATATTCATTTCAGAGGTTTTTCTCCACAAAAATAGTGAGCTAATACTTCCAATCAAAAGGGAAGGTTTTATAAGAGTGTAAAAGTGATTTCTTGAGATTTTTCACCAAAGATTCTTTCCTTGCTTTCTCACACAAACACTTGAGCATCCATTGAGCTATTCATCCTATAGGTGTTGTAGTGAGAGTTTTTGTAGGTGATCAAGTGTTTAGATCACCAAGATTTCATCTTGTACTTTGAGGAGACGGGCAAGTGTGCTCGTGGTTGTTTAGGGTTCGGGTGCGAACTCTTGTAGCTTGAGGTGCGGCCTCGACGAGCCGGTGGGCTTGTGGTGTGTAAGGGACTAGAGAGTCCAAGGGCTTGTAGGTGTTGCGGCACTGGGGAGAGATCCATTGGGATCTTGCATAGTGGAAATCCTTCGTGTGTCGAAGGCGGGGATGTAGAGCAAGTGTGCTCGAACCTCGAAACATACCCTTGTGTTTGCGATTGCTCTTTCTCTCTCTCTTGTCTCTTATTTATATCTTGCATTCAATTATTGTCTATCTTTATATGCATGATATTCACTTGTGCTCATATTTGCTATACTTGCTTGGGATTGTTGTTAACACTAGTATTCAACCAAGAGAGCCAACGCGGCACCTCAACCCATTCAAGGGGAATCTAGAGGAGCTTGTCCAGAGCCTCGCAAGGGGAATTCGGCAACACTCTTGTGTATACATAAGTGTTTAATTAAAAGAAGTTTTATTTGGTCATCTTAGTTTTAATTCCGCATTATTTGTTCATAAGTGACCATTAGATTAGCCATCACCTATTCACCCCCCCCTCTAGGTGAACTTACAATTGGTATCAGAGCTAGTGCTCTTGATATTGGGTCTAACAACCTAAGAGTTAAAGATCCTCTTTTAGGCTAATCACAAGATTTGTACACACACCATGGACTTCATGTCACCACCCACCTTTGACATCCTTAACATCCAAATTTGGAAGGTTAAGATGTCATTGTACCTCAAAGCCTTAGGATTTCATGTCTATCTTGCCACTACTAATAATGCTTATTCTTTAGATAGTAAGAACATTGAGGCTAATGCAAAAGCCCTTCATGCTATCAAGTCACCTTAAATGATGATTATTTATTTAGGGTTTCTAATGTTGAATCGGCTTTTGTAGCTTGGAACATCATCACCTCCCTTGGCGAAAAGGACCTATACTATGCGGGGAGCGATTCGGACGTTGGAAGCGACATCTCCAACGTATGCTATATGGTCCAAGGGGATAACCCCCTTGAGGTAAACTCCGGATCCGAGGATGAGGATGTTAATATGTCATATGATGAGCTTAATACATTTTGCCAATTATTGCTTGAGAAATATGACATGATTAAAAAGAATAATAAAAATTTGAAAAAGGAAATTGCTTGCATGCATAAAGAACATGACTCATATAGAAATAATATTGCATGCTTAGAAAAAGATAATGAAAGTTGGAAAAAGAAATTTGATTGCATGCATGTAGAAAATGATTCTTTTAGAAATAAACTTGCATGTTTAGAAAAAGAAAATGAAGATTTAAAAAATGAGAATGTTTCCTTGCTTACAAAATTGAATGATTTATGTGAAGGAACATTATTTTGAAAAATAAGATTGATTTTGTGAAAAAACAAAAAGAAGTTGTTTTGCAAGAAAATAAGTCTTTAAAAAGAAAATTTGTTGAAAAAGAAAAGGATAATGTTTTTCAAAAGAAAAAGAAAATTGACTCTTCATCTCATCATGCTTCTCATGCACACATTGATAAAAATGAGATTAAAAATTTGAAAATAAAATTGATAATTTGAGCTCTAATTTGAGCTCATGTGCATTCAATCATACTAGATTGGAATCCTTGTTTCAAAAGAAACAAGTTCCTCATACTCATGCACATTCACATCATGCACATGCTTATGATGCACATCATGCTCACACTCCCACTCATAAGTATGCTAAGGTGTACACATGTACACATTGTGGCCGCAAAGGCCATTTAGCAAAATTTTGTTTTGATAAGAAACCTCATTTATATTTTAAAAGATTTTAGGATCCTTACAATAAAGCTAACCCCAAAGGACCCAAGAAAGTATGGGTACCAAAACCCCCACCCTTTGATTTTGATGTAGGTGAGGGCTCTCACAAAACGTGAGAGGATTGGTGCCTTGATAGCGGATGCAATGGACATGATGGACAAACTTTTGATGCATTGCTATCAAGGAGATTTTGGTGGGAAAGACCACCATGCTTGGAGTTTTGGAGTTGGTAACAATTTCTAAACTCCTATTTTATTTATGTACATGCTTTTATTTTCATAATATCATTCATAGCATGATCATGTTTTAAGATTTTATGTGCTTCAT
The DNA here is from genome assembly GCA_038442645.1 of Agave tequilana. Lineage (NCBI taxonomy): Eukaryota > Viridiplantae > Streptophyta > Magnoliopsida > Asparagales > Asparagaceae > Agave > Agave tequilana. The sequence continues at coordinate 104,480 of JAVJIF010014721.1, forward strand.
GTGGCATTTACATGCTTAAATGTAGAATGTGTCAAAACTTGCATTTATACATATATGAATAGTGAACTACAATTGACTCACATATATTTGAACTTCATGCTCATTTGTATCCACTATATGCATGTGTATAGGCTAGTTTTAATGATTCGGTCATTTATACTTGTTATGCCTATCTTTGATCTTACTTCATGTATATGTGTGTTTAATTCACATCTAATAAATATACATGTATACCCCTTGAGTCATTTGCCTTCATGCATTATATATTGGACTCTTTTCATATTTGGGATATGTATGCATATTGTTAGAATTGGATAAATCATACATATACCATGAAGATTAGTAGTTTAAATAAATAATAAAAAAATGATTTTTCATGTTTTTGATTTGTACAACAAAATGTGATTTATGATCTTTTTGAGCTTGAATGACTATTTTCATAAAAATGCTATTTACATGATTTTTTGAACACTCATCTTTATGATACAAAATATTTTGAGCTTTATAGACCATGAGTGATTAAATCTTTATGCATTTAGCAATACTTTATGAAAAATATATGATTTGTTTTAAGATGAAAAATAAGATTTTCATGAGATTCATGCTTCACTTTCTATTTTCATGAAAATACCATTTACATAACCTTTGAACACTCATCTTTTATGATAAAACATAATTTTTGAGCTTTATGGAATATGAGTGCTTGAACTTTTATGTATTTAGTATTATTCATGGAAAACATTTGACTTTGTATTTTTGAAGGATCTTTAACTAGTTTGTCAAAAATCCATTTAAACTAGTTATATATTCTTCAAGTTGATTCACATGATCCTATTTGTAATCATATGGATAAATTCTTTTGTAAACTTATTTGATGCTTCATGATTTGAATATTAGTTTAAATGTTAGCATTTGTCAACACTTGGATTTATACTTGTACACATTATGGATCACAAATAAATCTAAATATGATTGGGTTTGAATGCTTATTTGTGCCCATTAGGTGTGTTAGTATAGTCTAAGTTTTGATGATTATTACATTTAAGCTTGTATTCCCATTTTAGATTTATGCTATGTTCATGTGCTTTTATTTCATGTATATGTTTGTCTTGCCAAAATATTTAGATATACATGGATACCTCTTGAGTCATTTGCCTTTCATGCAAATCTATAAATGGACTCAATCTATAAAGGATATGTATGTATACTTAATGTCTTTTCAAAACATACATATATCTTGAAATATAAATTTTTGTTTTTAATAAAAATTTTGTACTTTTTTTTCAATAAAATTTTTGTGATGGATTTCATGATTTCAAAATTTTTAAGGAATATTGAGTTTTATTGCTATTTTTCATGATACCATGTTCCACATAACACTAGCACACTCACTTCTTTTTGATATGGACTTTATGGATAGAGTGCTTTTTAGTGCCTTGTGTTTCATTGATATTTCATGAAAAACTTTTGACTTATTCCTTGATTGAAGGATTCCGTACTAGTTGTTAAACACCTTCATTTAACTAGTTCGAATTCTTCATGTGGTAGATTTTATGATATATACACCTAAGCTTAATTTTCAATTGGTATCATTGGATATTTTCAATTGGTATCAATATGACCTCTTATTGTGTATACTCATATGTTGTTCTTTCATATATGTATGTATCTACTTAAATTGGTATACTCTTTTCATACATATATATGATTGTTGTGTGCTTGTATTAAAATGGATTTATATTTTAAAGCACAATAGTTGTTAATGCTAAGCTTACTTCAAATCTTATTTATTTTAAAGCTTATGCATTGTATTTCAAAATTGGTATCAAAATTCAAAATTTGATTGTTCTACATTTGGTACCTTAAAAGAAAGTTGTCTATTTTAAGATACTTCAAAATTTTGTTTTCATAAGAAATGTTCAAAATTTTGTCTTGTTAAAGAAATATTCAAAATTTTTGATTTGTATTTCCTATATGCAAGGAGAGCTTAACATCTCTCTTACATATGGATTCATGTTGAGTATATTATAAATTGAGGAGCTTGACAACTCTTCTTTATATGATATACGTGTGTAGGGGGAGCTTCACATCTCCTCTTATGCATTACATAATATGTGTTATGTGAGTTAGGGCTTGTCATCCCTTCTTCATGTAATGCATATGTGTAGGGAAGTTAACTTAGCGTCTTCCTCTTCATGAATGTATATCGCATATAAATCTTATTGATTGATTTGATTTTACCCTCCTTGATTTCCTTATTTTTGACAAAAAGGGGGAGAAAATTTGTTTGATGATTTGAACTTTGAACCCTTTGTTGATGATTGACAAAAAGGGGGAGAAGTATTTGAGTTATATGCATGATTTCCTTAAGGGGGAGAAGTATTTGTTCCTTACCTTAAGGGAGAGAAAAGATTTTGAGATGATTTTGAGTTTTTATACTTGTGCTTTTACTCATGCATCACAAGAAATAAAAGATTTGTTTTGTTTTACATGCATTCATTTGCATACATTTTTATGTGCTTCATTGAATGTCTATTGCTTATTTATTATGCATGAGTTAAGGGGGAGCTTCTTTGAAGCTTTACTTTAATCCATGCATATATAACTTCATGAGTTTTGTCATCATCAAAAAGGGGGAGATTGTTGGCCCAAAGGCCTATCACCCTAGTTTTGATGATGATCAACTCATGAAGTTATGTTTACTAATGATCTTGTGTTTAATTAGTGACAGATTCCTTATCAAGATCTTAGTAGGTGTGGAGCTTCAACAAAGGATAAAATGTCAAGTTGGAAGCTAGCACCGGTTGATTCACGAGCCTATGCATCAAGAACACATCTAGAGATGAGCTCAGTGGATTGCATTTGGACCAAGTCAAGAAGATGAGAAGCCTTCAAGTGAAGACTTCAAGAAGATGAAGACTTGTGTCTAGGTATAAGATTTTGTTTTTATTTAGATAAAATGTAAAGGATAGAATAGATTGGTGGATTGCTCAAGTCATATCACACACACACTCTTGATTTAATTGTCTTTTCATAAAAGAATTTTTTAGTTAGAAAAGACTCTTTCATTTTGGTAAAAGATTTTTCCTTATGACAAAATATATGTCTTGGTTTTTGATATTCATATTTACATCTTTCAACCAAAACCAAGTTTAGTGCTTTATGTCAAAAACTAGATATTTCATCTTGATTGTGTAGTGGATCATATCCATACACACTATGCCTTAAAGTATATTTTGTTTTTGTATTTGATGAAAATTTGGAAAAACATGTTTTAGAAAAACAGTTTTTATTATGAGCCAATATTTCCAAGTTACAAAAAAATAGTCAAATCTTAATAACATGCCTTGATTTTGTGCAAGCATGTTTCTATATCATAAAACTATTTTTTGTAGAATTTCTAAGTATTTATGGGATTATTTATGGAGCCAAAAAGACCAATCTTTAATCCCAAAATTTTCAGGTTCTGGCAGTTCTGATTATTCAGAATTGACAGTGGCCGGTCGACCGGGTCGGTCGACCGGACGTGCACAGACGTGCACGCCTGTGTGCACTGGAGAACGGTCGACCGTGCCGGTCGACCGCTTCAGAGAGCTTTGCTCTCAGGAAATCTCGGTCGACCGGGCCGGTCGACCGACAGAGAGTTTACTCTCTTCTCCAGTTGCGCGGTCGACCGGGCGGTCGACCGGAGGCTGCAACGGTCGGATTTTTGACCGTTGCCGGTCGACCGGACCGGTCGACCGGAAGCTCTGACAGAGCCCAACGGACAGATTTTTCTGGCCTCTATAAAAGGGGGTTTTGTCATTGTTTTGAGCCAAGATTTTTGGAGACCTTAGAGCCTGTTTTCTCATATTCATTTCAGAGGTTTTTCTCCACAAAAATAGTGAGCTAATACTTCCAATCAAAAGGGAAGGTTTTATAAGAGTGTAAAAGTGATTTCTTAAGATTTTTCACCAAAGATTCTTTCCTTGCTTTCTCACACAAACACTTGAGCATCCATTGAGCTATTCATCCTATAGGTGTTGTAGTGAGAGTTTTTGTAGGTGATCAAGTGTTTAGATCACCAAGATTTCATCTTGTACTTTGAGGAGACGGGCAAGTGTGCTCGTGGTTGTTTAGGGTTCGGGTGCGAACTCTTGTAGCTTGAGGTGCGGCCTCGACGAGCCGGTAGGCTTGTGGTGTGTAAGGGACTATAGAGTCCAAGGGCTTGTAGGTGTTGCGGCACCGGGGAGAGATCCATTGGGATCTTGCATAGTGGAAATCCTTCGTGTGTCGAAGGCGGGATGTAGAGCAAGTGTGCTCGAACCTCGAAACATACCCTTGTGTTTGTGATTGCTCTTTCTCTCTCTCTTGTCTCTTATTTATATCTTGCATTCAATTATTGTCTATCTTTATATGCATGATATTCACTTGTGCTCATATTTGCTATACTTGCTTGGGATTGTTGTTAACACTAGTATTCAACCAAGAGAGCCAACGCGGCACCTCAACCCATTCAAGGGGAATCTAGAGGAGCTTGTCCAGAGCCTCGCAAGGGGAATTCGGCAACACTCTTGTGTTATACATAAGTGTTTAATTAAAAGAAGTTTTATTTGGTCATCTTAGTTTTAATTCCGCATTATTTGTTCATAAGTGACCATTAGATTAGCCATCACCTATTCACCCCCCCTCTAGGTGAACTTACACTGCACTGATGATCAAAGAGCCTCCTTCTCTTCTTTTATGTTCCAAAAGGAAGCGGAATATTGGTGGAGGGCAGTGAAGCATAGTATGAAGAATGCAAGGGAATCAATCACTTAGGAATTCTTGGTGAACAAATTCACTGAGAAATACATCCCGGAGACGGCCAGAGATAAGATGGCGACAGAATTCTTGAAACTACGTCAAGGTTCTATGAATGTGTTTCAGTATGATCAGAAATTCACTCAGTTATCCAGGTATGCTGATGCCTTGGTAAGGAGTGAAGCAGAAAGGACGAAGAGGTTCGTAAAGGGCCTAAGATCAGAGATTCGTGGCCGACTGATTCCGTTACAACTGAGGAATTATCTCCAGGCAGTAGAAAGAGCTTTGGAGGGAGAAATGGACATGCAGGAAGGTCAGGAAGACTGGGTGGAAGAAATTCCCAACTCTAAGCGCCCCCGATATCAAGGACCCCCAATGAGAATGGCATCAGGATCCATCAGTAGTAAGGGGTCTGGGTTTAATACCACTTTTCATAGAGGAGGAGGGCCAGAGGCGGGAGAACATGGTTGAGAAACCGAGACACTCCCTCGAAGACACAAGCTACCTCTGCATCCCATCCCAGAATCTCGGAGGCTCCCTTGTGTCAGAGGTGCAGAGTAAACCATTTTGGAAACTGCCTCCTAGATAGATCTTGTTTTAATTGTGGAGGGGTGGGACACCTAAGGAAAAATTGTCCGACAAGGCGCGGAAGCCAAGGGCAGAGTAAGGGAAGTGGGAGGCCAACTATGAGGACGAATCCTCCCAGAGGACAAGCCAGTAACTTCATGCCGCCCAGTAATGCCCCACGTCCTGCTGCAACTCAGTCATCGGTCCAGCAACCACGGGTGCAAGGCAGAACCTTCGCATTAACCCACCGGGAAGAAATGGCCTCAAATGCAGTGGTGGAAGGTATGATCTCCATATCAGGACATATTGCCTATGCATTGTTTGACCCTGGAGCTACTCATTCATTCGTATCTAGTGCTTTTGCTTATAACTAAATCAAGTATCGAAACCCCTAGGATTTCAGTTGATTGTGTCCACACCTATAGGGGAAAATTTGATAGCTAGCACTAGATATGCGAATTGTGAAGTGATAATTGGAGAAATGAAAACATCTATTGATTTGATTAAGCTAGGCGAAATGGAGTTCGATGCCATACTAGGAATGGACTGGTTGTCTGCCTGTAGTGCTCAAATGGATTGTAATAAGAAGAGGATTATCTTTAAAATGAAAGGGACTCCGAAGTTTATTTTTGAAGGAGGAAAAGTTAGTTATGATATACCTCACATATCAGCCATCAAAGCCACCAAGTTAATGAAGCAAGGGTGCCAAGGATTTCTGGCTTCAGTATTGGATACCACCAGGACTGATATAAAAATTGAGACTATTCCAGTTGTGAATGAGTTCCCTGATGTGTTTCCTGAAGATTTACTAGGCCTGCCCCCAGATCGGGAAGTAGAATTTACAATAGGTATAATACCTGGTACTGCCCCAATTTCTAAGGCACCATATCGAATGGCCCCTGCAGAAATGAAAGAACTTAAAACTCAATTGCAGGACTTATTAGACAAAGGTTTCATTCGGCCAAGTGTGTCTCCCTGGGGAGCACCAGTACTATTTGTAAAGAAGAAGGATGGAAGTATGAGGCTATGTGTTGACTACCGGGAATTGAATAAGGCAACTATCAAGAATAGGTACCCTCTTCCTCGAATCGATGACTTATTTGATCAATTACAAGGGTCTTGTGTATTTTCTAAGATAGACCTTAGATCGGGGTATCATCAGTTGAAGGTCAAACCTGAAGATGTGTCCAAATCGGCCTTCCGGACAAGATATGGACACTTTGAATTTCTAGTCATGCCTTTTGGACTCACTAATGCCCCGGCAGCATTTATGGACTTAATGAATCAGATATTCCAACCATATCTAGACCAGTTTGTAGTAGTATTCATTGATGATATTTTGGTCTATTCAAAGAATACAGAGGACCACGAGAGACATCTTAAAATTGTCCTTCAAATCTTGAGAGAAAAGCAACTCTATGCAAAATTGAAGAAATGTGAATTTTGGCTAGAGCAAGTAGGATTTCTTGGCCATATCATATCCAAGGAAGTAATATCAGTAGACCCGGTAAAAATCGAAGCAATCCGAGACTGGCCTAGACCCACTAATGTTACTGAAGTTTGAAGTTTCTTGGGATTAGCTGGATACTACAAAAGATTTGTGGAAGGATTCTCTCTAATCGTGGCACCAATGACCCAACTAATTAGAAAGAATAAGAAGTTTGCATGGGGAGAAGAACAAGATAGAAGCTTCCTGGAAGTTAAAGCTAAGCTGACATCTGCTCCTGTCTTAATTGTACCCTCGGGGACGGAAGGATTTGTCATTTTTAGTGATGCATCAAAACTGGGATTGGGATGTGTGTTAATGCAACATGAAAAAGTTATTGCCTATGCATCCCGACAATTGAAGACCCATGAAAGAAATTACCCCACTCATGACTTAGAATTAGCCGCTGTGATCTTTGCTTTAAAGATCTGGCGACATTACTTGTATGGAGTGTCTTGTGAAGTTTTTACTGATCATAAGAGCTTAAAATACATCTTCACACAAAAAGAACTGAATATGAGACAGAGGAGGTGGTTAGAACTAATGAAGGACTATGATATTACTATTCAATACCACCCTGGAAAGGCCAATGTGGTGGCTGATGCCTTGAGCCGGAAATCAGGGGGAATCCTGGCCACTTTGATAACTCGTCAAGCAAGAATATTAAGGGACCTAGAAGAAATGCAAATAGAATTGCGAGTCATTGATCCTTCTAATTCTGAGTATCAATTGAATCAAGTATTCAATTTAATCTATACGACAAGATCAAAAGGGCCCAACAAGGAGATGCTCAAATAAAGAAGATTATAAAGAAAGTACAAGAAGGAGAACTCAAAGAGTTTCAAATAGAAGATGATGTACTGCGATTTGGACGCAGATTATGTGTACCTGATGTAGCAGAGATCAGAGAAGAAATAATGAAGGAGGCTCATAGTACACCGTATACAGCTCATCCTAGGAGCACAAAAATGTATCAAGATCTGCGTCATAACTTCTGGTGGGAAGGAATGAAGGTAGATATTTCTAATTTTGTTCACAAATGTTTAGTCTGTCAACAAGTAAAGGCAGAACATAAGAAGCCCCCAGGTTTGTTGGTGCCTTTATCTATTCCTGAATGGAAGTGGTGTCAAATTGCTATGGACTTTGTCACTGGACTCCCTCGGACGTCCCAAGGACTGGATACAGTATGGGTAGTAGTGGACAGACTTACTAAATCTGCCCACTTCCTGCCTATCCGGATCAATTATTCAATAGAAAGACTGGCTCAGGTATATATCCGGGAGATAGTTAAATTGCATGGAGTACCTGAATCCATTGTATCAGATCGGGATCCTAGATTTCAATCTAGATTTTGGAAGAGCCTGTTCAAAGCTATGGGCACTAAATTGCAACTCAGTACAGCAGCCCACCCCCAAACAGATGGACAGTCAGAAAGAACCATTCAAATATTGGAAGACATGTTGAGAACTTGTGTATTAGATTTTGGGGGAAGCTGGGACAACTATTTACTCTTGGTGGAATTTGCTTATAATAATAGTTATCAGTCCACTATTGGTATGCCTCCATTTGAAGCATTGTATGGGAGAAAATGTAGATCGCCAATCTATTGGGAGGAAGTCGGGGATAGAAGATTGTTCGGCCCTGATGTAATTCAAGAAGATACTGAGAAGATTAAGTTAATCAAGAAAGGATGAAGGCAGCCCAGAGCAGACAGAAAGCTTATGCGGACAATCATCGCAGACCTCTGGAATTTGAGGTAGGGAATCGTGTTTTTCTGAAGGTATCTCCAATGAAGGGAGTAAGACGCACCGGCGGTAAGAACAAATTAGCCCCTAGATATGTGGGTCCGTTTGAAATACTGGATAAAATTGGACGGTTGCTTATCGTTTGGCCCTACCTCTGCCTTGGAAAAGATGCACAATGTATTTCATGTCTCCCAGCTGAGGAAGTATGTGCCCTATCCTGATCACGTAATTTCCTATGAACCCCTGCAAATACTAGAAGACATGTCTTACGCGGAAGAACCAGTGCAAATTCTCGATCGCAAGGAGAAGCAATTGAGAAACAAAAATATTTCCTTGGTCAAGATCTTATGGAGAAATCAAAACATAGAAGAAGCCACTTGGGAACTGGAAGAGGAGATAAGAAAGGCCTATCCACGTTTGTTCCAAGGTACGTTAAGTTTCGAGGACGAAACTCCCATAAGGAGGGTAGAATGTAACACTTGCCTTAATTAAGCATCCTTTTTCTTAAATATTCATACCCTAAAGGGGTAATGGGAAATGGTATGCATGCTAGATACCTTATTTAATTCATGCTTATTAAGTGTGTATGTATATAAGATGAATACATAGGTATGTATACACCCATGTATATAGATAAAGAAATACCCCACATGTGTTTGACTTACCACCACCTCTCTCACCATACTTGTACCTCATGGAGAGGGGGGGAGGCATGGAGCTTGTCATAGGGCATGGTGTAGGGTAGAGTGATGGGTTGTATAGGGGACACTTGGCACATTTTTGTGGGAAGTTAGAGGCTATAAATAGGGGAGGGGTGAAGAAACTTACCTCATTTGATCAACCTCTCTCTCTCTCTCTCTTCACAAACTCTCTCCCTTTCTTCTCTTTTGCAGCAGCAGCAGCAGCAAAAAAAAAAAAAAAAAAAGCAACAGCAGTAGCAACAAAAGGCAGCAGCAGCAGCAGCTAAAGGCAGCAGCAGCAGCAGCAAAAGCAGCACCCAAACAACCCTATTTCTTCCACTTTCATTTCTTAAAAAATATTCCTTTACCACCTCAATTCCCCACTTGATTTTCTTCAGTCCACATACAAGGAAAGTTCTATATTCCTCCAAGAAACCGTTAGAACGAGTCAAGGGGAGTGTCATTGGTCGAACGGTAAGAAAACACTCCTAGGACTATACCCTCTCATATCATTTTCGTTAATCATGAACTAATATTGACGTTATGACTTGTAGACTCCGTTGTAGTGGGATATCAACTTGAGGAAGAGCATACCACTTCAAAGGGTGAGTAGAACATATGGATCCTAATGACATGATAAGTATAATAAAGTAGGAAATGAAATAAAACGTAAGAGATAAACAAGGTACTTGACACTATGTATATTTTTGGGATCATGCATATTTTGTGATATCAAGAAAGGTTAGCTAGCTCATAAAGACTCATGTGTTTACAATTCCACAAGTACTTACTCATTCTTGTCCATGAATCCATGATATAGTTATATGTTAAAATAAAGACTATAAAGCTCGCATGTTGTTGCCACCTTATAGGTCTTTGCATATTGATATTATATGATGATATGATTGTTGTACTCGGGAGGAAGGGACCGGGTTGAACCGGAGGTGTAGAAGGGGAGATTATACGATAATGTGTTGGAGGAAGGGACCGGGTTGAACCGGAGGCGGTTGAAGGGGAAAATCTATTGTGTGAAATGATTATAGGAGGAAGGGATCGGGTTGAACCGGAGGAGGCCGAAGGGGGAGCCCAGTGTGTGTTTAATAAGTATATGGATATTGCTAAGATAGAAATCCTATGATATACTCATACATATATAAATCCTTAATGTTGAATCTGGAATAACTTTGTATACAGACAAATTTTATGAAGGTTAGTCGACTAAGTCCCTGGGATAAGTCGACTATAGGAGTGATACATAGGCAGATAAACTGCTGGAAAGCATGGTTAGTCGACTACAGACAGACTGTAGTCGACTAACTTCAGATACAGAGAGCAAACAGAGAGTTAACAACCTGTTTTGGACATAATTAGTCGACTACAGGCGACTTACAAGTCGACTAATACATTGTATAGTCGACTACACCAGGAAGGGTAGTCGACTATAGGTGACATACAGAGAGTAACTGATTGGTAGTCAAAAGTGCATTTTTATCATCATATTTACCATCACATTTTCATATTTATTCATTTAATTCTGCACATTTATTAATAGTTTGTAATTTATTGTGTGCAGGCCTCGAATTGTTATTTTAACAATAAATAAAGCCTAATGAAGCCCAAAAGCCCATATTTGAAGCCCAAGAGTCGAAGTGCAAATAGCAGATTGTCAAAGTGCAATTATGAAAGGGCTAAAGTTGCAATTATTAAAGTTTAGGGAAGGATAGAATTCTACCCAACCCTAAACTCTTGCAGGATGTGCATAAAAGCCAAAGATGAGAAGGAAATTCGTTTAAAAGAGATTGGGAGATACTTGAGATCAAGGTAACTTGATTACTAAGTTATCTCGAAATCCCAAGATGGAGAGCCAGGATCACACTTCCAGAAGCAAAATCCCACGTGGACGGACCAGGAGAGGCCACGCGCCAAAGCGCGTGGCCAGAAGCCACTGTAGTGCCGCGGAAACGCGGCAAAAGCCGCGATTCTGCGGCACTTTGATCTTATCCATGGACCAGATTTCGTGGAGGTGTTGTGATGGGACTCTACTTCCTTCTACCCTATAAATATCACCTGCAGTGCAACGTACACAGTCCAGCGTCCAGCGAAGGGCCAAAGTTCAGATTTTTAGGGTTTTTCCTCTTTCTTCTAGGTTAGGTTTTCTTTTTGTTTATCTTTTGTAAATTCTGAGAGTGGAGGAAGCTTTCATGGAGGAAAGAGTCCATGCTTGTACTGAGGTGACAGCGGTGTAAGCCAACTCTTCTTCAATTGTTAATGAAATCCATTCAAAGGTTTGTTTTGTTATGTTTATTTGTTCATCTCTTCTATTTTATGTTGTGTTCTTGTTCTCTTTGATCTTGTTTTCTATATTGTTTCCTTCTCTGATGTCTTGCAAACCGTGAGAACTTGACGCTTTGAGACTACCTAGCCGAAGAAGGAACCTTGACGGCCCATGGCGATGAACAAGTCTTCATAGCTTGTTGTTTTATTTCGTAGAGTAGATTAAGAAGGCGGACGATCCCATAAGCCGTGCTTGTACGCCTTCCAAGAAAAGGAAATCATCGCAACGGTTCAAACGGCAAGCAAATAAAGAGATAAGTTTTCCTTTCTTTTCTTTTATTTTCTTTTCGTAGATTAAATCCACATCTCTCCAATATTCTTTCCCACAACTCATTGTAAATACCACGTTTCTTTGTAAATACCATCGTGACAATTAACTAAAAAAGATAAATTTTAGAGATTAACTTGCTTAACGCTTCTATCGCAGTCCCTCCTTGAGGATCACGACCCGCATAGCCTTGCTACCGCGGATTAGAACTGAACCTCACACTACTATTTCTAAATTTAATATCCTTATTTTTGTGTGCAGGAAAAATCAGTCAACAAATTGGCGCCGTTGCCGGGGAGGGACGGTAAGTTATCTCTAAAACAAAAAAATTTAATTTTAACTAATTCTTTATTCTTTTCTGTTTGCATGTTTGGAGAACAGGAAACAGAAACTTATCGCAGCAGTGGACATATAGCTATCCTGTGTCTCTGCCCTCGAAGGCAGAGCACGAGGACCTGCAACTTTGCCGCGGAAACGCGGCCAGAGCCGCGGATCCGCGGCAATTGCAGTGAACTACTCACTGAATTTTTTTGCAGGTCTCTGTAAATTAAAATACTGCTTATTGATATATTCTGTTTTGTTCTGTGATACACCTGTAAATTGCTAATAATTCAATAGTAAATTATTGGTTGTTAAAATAAAAATTTGATTAGACGTTTGCATATTAGGCACGTGTCTTTTCAATTATTTTTATTTACTATTGAAGAGTGCTGGAGGAGCAAGGTACGTACGCATTGCATGTAGAATAGGATTCATCTCTTGGTTGATTTTCTGCTTTGAGTGATTCTTATCTATTTATCTTGTACACTTGCACTAATTCATCTTAAGGGCATAACCCATTAACAAGATAAGGTGGGGATTTCATCACCCTTCCTTAGCCCAAAAATCATATCCCAAGCACTCACTAACCCAAGCCTAACTTAAAAATTAGTAGACGTTGGCCCTAGGGACATCTCGGACTCAATTAGGAGATTATCCTAAGGGGGAACGGTGTTGGAAGTTGACTCCTGCCAAATCAGTGTCTAGGAAGGGGATTGAGGGCCGAAAGCCCGAAGTGTGGTGGTATTTAATTAAGGAACGTCTTTGACGGAAAACCTCCCACCACTCTTGCCCCGACCTGGCTGATTAACTTGTGGTCAAAGTCTACACCCTACCTCCCGTGGACAGTCTAACAGTTAGGAGTCGTCTAGGTCTAGGTCTACCCTAACTTAGGTTAGAATTTTTCTTTTTTTTTTGTTTGCTTATTTGTTTGTGTTGTTTGTGTTGGTGTGATATGGCATATAATAATAATTCCAATTTTAATCCATATTACACCCCTAACTATTATTCGGATATTACCAACCCGGCATACCCTAATTTTGACCAATCTAGTGTGCCGGAATGGTCTTATCCGAATGACTATAACCCACACCCCCCATCTTATGACTATAATTTCCATAATAATTTCAACTCGTCACAGAGTTCATGGGGTTTCGAGTCCCCCGAGTCTAATTCTCAACCAAATTGTCCTCCATATCCATCTAGTCCACATTCTTCCAAGATTCATACTCAGATCCACCCATTCAGAATAGAAATCCATCTATCTTGGAAATGATGAGTATAAATAAGTCCAAGCAAAATTCACCATCAATCTTAGATAGGATGATGCGTGAGTCCACCGACTCACAATTTCATCATGATGACACTTCATCTTTTCAAGACCAATCAGAACAAGATGATCCTATCGACTATAAAGAGATGCTAGCTGCCATGACTGAGGCTCAATTAGCCCGTGATCATGACATAGATTTGATGGTTCAAGCTTTACATGCTCACAGTTCGGCCGTTTCTGCTTTCATTGACCACTCACTTAGAGCCGACGAACCAAGTTGCTTTGGACAACAAGATTCTAATTCAGTACCATCATGTGAACTTGCCGAAACTCCAATTCTTGATAACTTGGCAAGTTTTTCCTTTCCTGAATTAGAACTTGAGCATGAATATGATCATGATCTTCCACTCAATGATTCAATTTTATTTCCTGATCCAATAATGACTCCAGTGTCTCCACCTGATTTCACTTTTCCCGAGTCAACATTGGATCCTATTCCAATTCATCATGAAATTGAATCACCCATTTTAGATGATCATATTGAACTTGACCTAGATTCTCACAATCTCTTACTTCTGAAATTGATTGTACAATTCTGACGGACGATGTTGACCTTAGTTTTGAAGAATTGTATGGCGATGAGCTAGAATTCCTTAATATTGGAAGTAAAGAGATATCATCCATATTAGGTCACATTCCATTGTGGGAAGAAGATTGTGGACTTGAGTTTCAATTTCTTAACTTGGACCCAATTCTTGAACCTAGCCCGACTCCTGAGCCCTTACTTGATTTGAGCATTTTTCCTGAGTCGGTATTCGTTCCCGCACCTATATTGTCCAAGTCAATAATTCCATCTTTTCATACTCCATTTTGGGACAAGGAGGTTGAGACAATTAACTCTGAAATTTATTATGAAATTTGGAAATTTGATGGGGTGAAAATTCTAAAAAATGATTATACATATATTTTAGTGGGTTATGTAAGAAAAGTTTCTGGTGGGTTCCACCAAATTATCTGTTATCTTGATTGGGCCGCATTTCGTGGACCAATTAGACCACCTCCGGAACCACCACCCTAGGTAATTTTCTGCCTTCCCTTGTTCTGTTTCATGCATATATGCATTCATTCATACATTGAGGACAATGCATGAGATAAGTGTGGGGGTGGGCTTTACTAACATACTAACATAGGTAGAAACTAATAAAAATTTGCTAAAAAAAAAAAAAAAAAAAATCTGAAAAAAAAAATTGCTAAAAAAAAAAAAATCTGAAAAAAAAATGTTATAAAAAGGAAATATTTTGACTTATTTTTTGAAAGAAATCTAAGTTAGTTTTAAGGATTAGGAAAATCATGATTAGGATTTCTAAAAACTTGGTCAAAATAAATAAATTGTTTAATTTTTAGGTATAGGAGAGAAATTGAATAAATAATTAGTCTTGATTTTTACCTTAATGAAATGTGCAGACCAAATGCATATCTAGGATTCTAAGACAAAGACCTTGTGCCTCATATAAAAAAAAAAAAAAGAAAAAAAATCACCAATTAAGCTGATACATGTGCCTCAAGAAGCATAAGTATTCATGCCTAAAGGTGAGTAAATAAAATAAAGTCCTTAGTTTTGGGGCCTAGTTCACTCGAATTTGAGTCCGCGGGGTGTTTTCTCACCTGGTGCCCTAAAGCCAACCGGTTTGGGAGCCACCGACTTTAAGTTCGTTACATGGGTGGATTAGAAAGCCTAAGAAGACTAAGAAATATAATATATGTATTAACACATCTAATAATCAATTAGTTAGGTATGAGGGCCTCAAGAAGCCTTGATACTTATACGAAAGAAAATTAGATGAGTTATACATACTAAAAAAAAATTATATTAACACATCTAATAATCAATTAGTTAGGTATTAGGGCCTCAAGAAGCCTTGATACTTACACGAAAGAAAATTAGATGAAGTTATAAAAATAATAAAGAGGCATGAGAGTCCAAGTTAAGGAATTCCTAGTAAAAACACAAGGATGCATATGATTTTGGTAACGAAAAAGACTATATTAGAAATTCAATTTTAATTCTTACCTAATATGAAAAACAATTAATTTTATAAAGACTAAGTTTAAAGAATGAATAAAAATGAGGATCCTAAAACTTATAGACTACTTAGTCTCTTCAATAATAATTCAAATATTTCCTTTTTATGGATTTTGTGGGTGCAATCCGCTGAAAACCCTCACGAGACAACACTCGTCCTCTAGGGTAACCTAGGGGTTTAACGGCTTGTTGCACGTGCTAAGTGCAATCGTGATTCCTACGAAAGTGAGTTAGGTTAGATTAACTTTTCATTACTTTTTCTTTTTCTTTGTTTTTACTCGAGGACGAGCAAAAAGATAAGTGTGGGGGTGTGATTGGTAGTCAAAAGTGCATTTTTTATCATCATATTTACCATCACATTTTCATATTTATTCATTTAATTCTGCACATTTATTAATAGTTTGTAATTTATTGTGTGCAGGCCTCGAATTGTTATTTTAACAATAAATAAAGCCTAATGAAGCCCAAAAGCCCATATTTGAAGCCCAAGAGTCGAAGTGCAAATAGCAGATTGTCAAAGTGCAATTATGAAAGGGCTAAAGTTGCAATTATTAAAGTTTAGGGAAGGATAGAATTCTACCCAACCCTAAACTCTTGCAGGATGTGCATAAAAGCCAAAGATGAGAAGGAAATTCGTTTAAAAGAGATTGGGAGATACTTGAGATCAAGGTAACTTGATTACTAAGTTATCTCGAAATCCCAAGATGGAGAGCCAGGATCACACTTCCAGAAGCAAAATCCCACGTGGACGGACCAGGAGAGGCCACGCGCCAAAGCGCGTGGCCAGAAGCCACTGTAGTGCCGCGGAAACGCGGCAAAAGCCGCGATTCTGCGGCACTTTGATCTTATCCATGGACCAGATTTCGTGGAGGTGTTGTGATGGGACTCTACTTCCTTCTACCCTATAAATATCACCTGCAGTGCAACGTACACAGTCCAGCGTCCAGCGAAGGGCCAAAGTTCAGATTTTTAGGGTTTTCCTCTTTCTTCTAGGTTAGGTTTTCTTTTTGTTTATCTTTTGTAAATTCTGAGAGTGGAGGAAGCTTTCATGGACGAAAGAGTCCATGCTTGTACTGAGGTGACAGCGGTGTAAGCCAACTCTTCTTCAATTGTTAATGAAATCCATTCAAAGGTTTGTTTTTGTTATGTTTATTTGTTCATCTCTTCTATTTTATGTTGTGTTCTTGTTCTCTTTGATCTTGTTTTCTATATTATTTTCTTCTCTGATGTCTTGCAAACCGTGAGAACTTGACGCTTTGAGACTACCTAGCCGAAGAAGGAACCTTGACGGCCCATGGTGATGAACAAGTCTTCATAGCTTGTGTTTTATTTCGTAGAGTAGATTAAGAAGGCGGACGATCCCATAAGCCGTGCTTGTACGCCTTCCAAGAAAAGGGAAATCATCGCAACGGTTCAAACGGCAAGCAAATAAAGAGATAAGTTTTCCTTTCTTTCTTTTATTTTCTTTTCGTAGATTAAATCCACATCTCTCCAATATTCTTTCCCACAACTCATTGTAAATACCACGTTTCTTTGTAAATACCATCGTGACAATTAACTAAAAAAGATAAATTTTAGAGATTAACTTGCTTAACGCTTCTATCGCAGTCCCTCCTTGAGGATCACGACCCGCATAGCCTTGCTACCGCGGATTAGAACTGAACCTCACACTACTATTTCTAAATTTAATATCCTTATTTTTGTGTGCAGGAAAAATCAGTCAACAGTAACACAACTTTTTGACCCACAACTAGTCGACTATAGGAGACCTTCAAGTCGACTAGTACTTGAGTAAGTCGACTATACCAGGAAGGGTAGTCGACTACATAAGTCCCTGGCAGCCAACAGAGAAGCAGATACGGGTGGAGTGAAGTCAGTCGACTATAACTTTAGAATTAGTCGACTTGCAGGTAATCTTAGTCGACTATAGGTGGCCTAGTCGACTAGGATAGCCTTATTACTGTGTTCTGATTGGGTTCTTAGCTAATAACAAAATCTTATAAAAACAGTATAATGACACACTTGTCAACCGGATAATTTAGCCATGTAGACCTACTTGATAGGCATACTTAAATATTGTTCTACTCACTGAGCCGTCAAGCTCACTCTATTCTAATTCCACCTTCAGGTTTGGATAAGGGCAAAGGACCCGCTTAAGGGCAATTGTGCGGGACAAGCGCCACCGGAGCCATTGTATTAAAAGTTACTTTTGATATGTATATGATTTTGTATAAACATGCGCACTTTTAGTTGGATGTTGTCTTTAACTTGTAAATCTTAAAGGCCTGGTGTTGGACTCATAACTTTATATATATACATACCTTGGTATGATAATTGTAGACTGCGTTTCTTACGGATTATCGAACCATATGTGTTGGCATGATAAGTCATGATTAGATCATACATGTTATCTTAGTGGAATTTCTGATGTATAATGTAGAGTTTTCTGATGATTAAAATGGAAGTATTATACCATGATGGGTCCACGCTTGGATTGTAAGAAAATTGTGGTTAGATGGAAAATTTTTAACTGGGACCGTTACATGTGACACTAAATTAAAGGTATGCAAAGACATTGACATATAACATGCTAAATAGAATTCACTTAAATTGTGGTGAACGTGTTGGGCATGTGATAACTTGTATAAATTCATGTTATATGTATGCGATGGAGGTTATTTATATTTGATGTATTGATTCATGTACATGTCTGTGATATTGTTTGATCAAACAAGTTGTGTGAATATCTACCTAACCGACATATCCCAATCGAGAGTACTGTAATCTAATATGAAAGATGTCGGTGATATATGGTTCATATGAAATTGGATGTGTTAGTAAATGTATGCATGATTACAACACACACACACACACACACAAACACATACCATGTTATTGTTAGCGGAAGGGACTCGTATCGCACGGGCGGATGGGGAAGACGGGGTATATCACTTATTATATATTATTGGAGGAAGGAACCCGTATCGTACGGGCGAATGGGGGAGACGAGGTATATCACTCATTATATACTATTAGAGGAAGGGACCCGTATTGCACGAGCGGAGTGCGAGGACGGTGCTACTATATTTATATGTATGATGATGTTGTACTGGGTGTGCTAATTGTTTGATATGGATAGATATATGTGACATTGTGTGTAGGCTGATTTTTTTAATTCTGGATAATTATAAATAACTATATCACGACATGGAAACAATATAAGAACAGTCTTAGCATCATCGTCACGAAATTCACAATTATACCTGTAGTTTATATCACTTTGTATCTTCATATGTTCATTATTTCAGTTAAAAAAATAAATTTCTATGTATATATCACTCCAATCACTGAGCTGTCGAGCTCACTCCATTAATTAATCTTGTTTTCAGGTCAGAACAAGAATAAGGGCGCAATGTACTACTTATTTGTTCATGTTGCTAGAGTCCGAGCCTTTTACTGTTTTGTACCTACCTTAGTTATGTAATAAAAATAATATAGTTATGGCAATATCAAAACTCATGTAGATAAGTGTATCCTTTAACATATTGTGTGTAAGTTTATGGATATTAGTATATCAGTATGTATGTTAACTTTAGCGCTAGGTGGTTTCAGTGGTTCTCATAAATGTTAGTACTGATATGGACGACTCGACTGTATGATATATGTTCTCTTTTTAATTAAGTAGGCGATGTCAAGCTGAAACACTTTTATCAACTGCTTGGGTGATTGTTCAGCTATATATATATATAATATATTATATATATATATATATATATATATATATATATATAATATATATATATATATGCTAATGAGATTGATGTTAAGTCGTGTAGGCTGTTGATGATATATGTATTGGAAAAGTGACAAATTACAGGGAAAGGCTTTCGAAATTTCGAACAGTTATATGATAAGAAATGATTATTATTCCCTTAATTAACGATAAGTGGAGTATTAGTATAATAAAAATCTGGGACCCACCACTACTTTGCTTTCTTTAGTGGTCAACTTTTCTTTTTTCCGAACATACACTTGATTCTTGACTCAACTAGCCTTTCTTTTGCTTTTTTTTTTTTTTTTCCCCTCTCTCTTGCGGTGCACAAGTGAGGGGCAATGAGAAAGAGAGCAATGAGAGCACAGAAACAAGTGAGAATGGTTCTTCTAGATTCCATGTTGAAACTTTGGATTGATTTTTTTATGTGCGGATGGTGACACAATTTATAGAGTTTCAGCGGGGGACAAGAATTCAATTATTCAAGGACAACGGTCGATTGCTGTTTGACCCACAGTTAGAGATAAGATAATAATTTGCACTTGATTTGTTATTTAGTGCCGACTTCATCATCGAGAGAGGGAATCTTTTGTTTGTTGCGGATCGTGGGTACGGCGCCCTCGTTTTGCGTGTCTGTACGCCCTCGGTGCGCACGCTAGCGGCATGAAGCCCGTACCCGTTCACACTTTGCACGGCTCATTATATGCAGACCACGCGCCCGCAGATTCCGTGACATGACATGACCATCCCACGTGGCGTCTGGTTTGAATTTTTATTCAGTAGGCTGAGCTGGCAACCATGTTTTCCCCCTTGTTGTCTCCTTTCACTGCTGTCCCCTTTTCTTCTCCTAATCAACTTCAACTCCATCAACAACTGTTTGCAGATTCAGTTGAGGTATGTGAATCACACACATTATAATAATTATAATAGGGTGAGTTTTGTGTTGATACTTGAATATAATGTCAGGTTTCAAACGTGCAAACGTGGATTTATCAAAAACTATCATAAACTATCACCAATTTTCCAACCAAAAAAAAAAAATTTAAAATATCAAAATCTTAAAATAATAGCACAAACTATTCTTAAAGGTTCTCAAAACAATTCTCAAAAAAGTTAGAAATAACTCTCATATAGAGAATCCCCACACATGTTACAGATTTCTAAAAAAAAATCATTAACGACACCGAAAAATCATTATAGATTTTCATCTATCGTTGTGTATTTTTTGGTATTGCTAATGAATTTTTCCTTAGAAATCTGTAGCCTGTATGAGATTGCTCTATATGAGGAGCTATTTTTAGTTTTTTTTTTGGAGAAAATTTTTTTGAGAACCTCTAAGAATAGTTTGTGGTATTATTTTGAGATTTGGATAGTTTAAGATTTTTTTTTTTTGGGGAAAACAGTAATAGTTTACGGTAGTTTTGAGAATCAGTCGAAACAAAACTTTAAAATCTTTGGGTTTGAATGCTATATATCCTAACACTTGTCAGCCGGAATAATATTATAAGAGGATTAATCACACGTGTCAATGCGATTGACCCTCTTATAACATGTTTGTAGCTCACACACATGAACCAAACTAACTTTTTGCTTCGCGGTTCCCTACGCTGTTGTTTCACTGATGGGTTTGAAGGCTATATATCCTAACACTTGTTGTTCACTAATCATAGTTTTTCGTTTATAAAAGTTCTTGAAGAACAAGTTTGTTAGGCCATCTCCAACCCATTACATTAAAATAAAGTTAGTTTTCCATCAAAATAGAGTTGGTATCACACCAAATCTCTCTTCAACTCCAACCCATTGCATCAAATGTTACTCTAAAAGGAATATTCCTTTTATATTTCTTTTTATCAAATTCCCAACAATTGATCTATTTCACCAATTATATACTTATATATTAATTAACTTATTAGTGTAATATATTTTATTATTTAATCTACAGTTATAAATTAATAAATTAATAAATTACATTTAATCAACTAAAATATTTCATTTACTCAACATATATTAATTAAACATCACATGGCATTAACTAAAATAAGTGACCTAAACATTACATTTAATACTTTTGGCTAATATTTCAATGATATTGGAGGATTCGGAACTGATCTCCCGAATTACTAAATTATTATTTTAGTTTATGTTGTATTTTGTATTTTCTTAGTGCAAATTTATTTTAGTATTATGTAATTTTTATTAATGTTTGAAGTTTAATGTTTTATTTTTTGTATTACCTATGAATTTTAGTTCATTTTATAAATGTTAATGTAAACAATAATAAAATTAAAACAATATAAATTAAACATAAGTCATTAAATAAAAAAATAGTTTATAAATGTTAACATTAATTAATAACAAAAATTAAAAAATAATAATGTTAACCCTTAAAAAAAATAATAATAATTAAAAAAAATACCGCAACACTAACGCTACAGTGCTGTGCCAAATCTGACGCAACATTGTAGCTAACGACAAAATCGGGTTGCAAGATGGCCTTAGGTTTGAACCTGGAGGAGGGAGTGATATGATTGCTAAGATTCAGACCCTTAATCTGCCAGACCTAATCCAATTTTGCATGTCTAATAGTTCTTCACGGAATTTTTGCTCAGAATTTTATTAAGGAATAACAGCAAACGTCATGGGCATAGGATTTTTGTAGTAAATTTTGTGGAGTTGGAATTTGTTGTTCAGAAATTTATTGTGAAATAACAAGCAGCTTAAGTTTTTTTGATATAAATCATGTAGAGATGAAGTGTTTTGCTGGGATATTTATTGAGAAACCAATCATCGCTGCTGGCCTGTGGACCTTCCCAATCAATATACCGGTGAGAAATTGACGAGAAAGAGAGGATTAAAGTCAGAGGAGAGAGGGAAATGGGTCCGTTTTTTTTGACATGTTTGGTTTGGAACAGAAGTGAGAAAAAGGTGAGAAAAAGGTGAGAAAAAGCTAAAGTAGGAAAATTCATTTCTCACTTTCGGATTTTGTTTAGAAACGAAGAAAGAAATGAGAAAACCCATAATTTTTTTTCCTTTTATCTTTTACAGCTCACTTTACACTATTATTTTCTGATTTGCAGGATGTTACAGTTAATTTTGTGGTCATGTAATCTCATTTGTAATCAGTTTTAAGTTAATTTTATGGTCATGTAAATCCCACATGCAGTCTAGTTAAAAAAAAACTTTATAATTAATATTATTTTGCGATCAACTTTGTGATTAACTTTTTCACTTTCACTTTCACATTACTAATCAAATATCGAAAAATATAATAATTTTCACTTACACTTTTATATTATAACTAAATCGTGAAAAATTTACTTACACAATCTCAATTTTTTATATTTACCTTCACATTTCTCACTAACATCTTTTTGTTCCACTTGCATCAAACTAAATAAAG